>CAAKHD010003847.1:16022-37441 GCA_901007705.1 Fistularia tabacaria
GGCCGCGTGGGCGAACGGACCCGTTTCCCGGTGGTGCCCGGTCGGGGCCCCCCCCCCCCGGAACGTTACATCCGGACCCCCGGGATCCTCTGGTAACCATGGCAACGGCACCGACGGCACCGGACCCCACATCCGGGTTACCGCTCAGGGCTGGGAGGCAGAGGCAGAGGTCTGAGGTCAGATGGGAGTGTTCCTGAGGTCAGAGGTCGGCAGAAGAGCTGCGTCAGGTCACCACCGCTCCCGCTGTCCCCGGAGCGAGTCTCACTGGTCCGCGGCACCTTGAACGTCTCACGCGTCCGTTCTACGAGCCGCTCGTGAAGGATGTGGACCTCCTCGCTTCGCCCAGTCCACGTCGAGTCCGCCGATGCAGTGTTGTAGAACTTGAGACTTCTTTACAAGCACACTTAGAAGAGAAGCCGTGAAGGCCCCGATGATGTTCCCTCATTTGTTTTGTCTCTGATGGTCCCCGGACCTTCTGGTCCAGGTCAGGACTACAGTGGGATGACCTTAGACCTTAGACCCAGGCGCCAGGTCGTCTCTCAAAGACAAGCAAACATTGATTTCTAAGCTTGGTCTGATATTGAGCTTGATGCCTCTGGATCCATGGCAGCTGCGTGGAGGTGAGGAGACAGAGGAGGAGGAGGAGGAGGAAGCCATCAGATGATTGGAGGGAATTTCGGCCTCGATGATTTGTAATGTCTGGCAGAGGTGAAGGCTGAAAGGCGCCTGGATGCTCCTCTTCCTCACCTTCATCCAGCGTTTTGAACGCTGAGGTTTCTGGTGAGCAGGGATGGAGATGGGAGGAACCTCGGTGAGGGAGCGTCATGTCATCGTAAGATCATCAATAATCTAATCAGTGATCGATCACTGTCAGTGTTCTGACCGTGCAGGACTCTGGGGGACACCTTTCCTGACCAATCCTGATCAATGAACATCCCCATGTGATTGATGAGTGATGGCTCAGGAAGGGTCAGGTGAAGGAAGACCTTCTGTGGCGCGCAGATGGGCATGCTTTTCATCAGGAACCAGAACGCCTCACCATCCAAACGCTTGATGAGTTTATCACTTAGAAAGTCCTGTTGTCCAGCTGACGCTGTGTGCACGTGTGTGTGTGTGTGTGTGTGTGTGTGTGTGTGTGTGTGTGTGTGTGTGTGTGTGTGTGTGTGTGTGTTTCAGCAGGAGCACTGGTTTGAAAAAGCTCTGAGGGAGAAGAAGGGATTTGTCATCAAGAAGATGAAGGAGGACGGAGCATGTTTGTTCAGAGCAGTTGGTGAGACACACACACTCGCACACACATTTTCACACGCACACACACACACACACACACACACACACACACACACACACACACACGGACGCATACACAAATGATAACAATCATACATGTGTTTTAACAAATGTGTGTCTTCTCCGCTGGCACACCTTCATGTTAAGCCTTTGAGGGTGATCTTGTGACCTGAGCAGGCCAATCACAGCGCAGATTGGAGCCTCCAGGATGAGACCCTGAGGACAGAGTCCAAAGTCTGAGACAGCAGGGGGTGTTAGACACACACACACACACACACACACACACACACACACACATACGCTATTCATTGTGATGCGTGTTTGGATGTTTCGGATAACAAGATTTATGTTACCACACTTGTCATCACTGTGTGAGTGTATGTGTGTGTGTCCTTGTCATCATATAACAGCTGTCCACAGTCCGACCCCAGCAGCCAGACCCCAATAAGAAGAGAAGCGTACCTTTCCCCTGTTAGCTTGTTAGCTTAGCCAAGGAGGACATCTTCTGGTCCGAGAAGTTCCCAGGTCTCAGGGGTTGATTGAGTACACACACACACACACACACACCCACACACACACACACACACACAGTCGCCTCTGACTGTATTTCGGCGAGTGGAGGTCAGCAGCTGGATGCTGATTGGTTCCCTGCAGCACCCCAAAAAGGCCAAGGCCCCCTGTAGTCCTAGGTTGTTGTTTATTTTGAAGGTCTCGCCAGTTGCCGAGCCTTTCCTGCCTGTTGTCATGGTAACCCTGTCAATCACACCCCAGACTGTTGTTCGCTGGGGTCGTTAGCCGCATTGTCCGCGTGAGGCGGGGCTGCTTGTGGCGCCGGGCGTTGCTATGGAAACAACAAGGGTCTTGTCGAATTGCGTCGCCGCCGGTGCAAGGCCGGGCTCCGGTTGAAAAGCAGCCGGAGGACGGAGACACCGGGCTCGGGTCCAGGTGTTCCTCCTGGACCAGACGTTCACGGCACGTGTCTCCCAGCCGACCAGGTGTACGGGGACCAGGACATGCACGAGGTGGTCCGGAAACACTGCATGGACTACCTGGTGAGTCCCTCTGACCTCTGACCCCTGAGCCCTCGGCTCCAACCCCCCCCTGACCGATCCGTCCGCCTTGTCCTCCAGATGAAGAATGCAGATTACTTCTCCAACTACGTGACGGAGGACTTCACCACATACATCAACCGGAAGCGGAAAAACAACTGCCATGGGAACCACATCGAGATGCAGGCCATGGCGGAGATGTACAATCGACCTGTGGAGGTCTACCAGTACGGCACCGAGCCCATCAACACCTTCCACGGCATCCACCAGAACAACGACGAGCCAATCAGAGTCAGCTACCACCGCAACATCCACTACAACTCCGTGGTCAACCCCAACAAGGCCACCATCGGGGTGGGGCTGGGCCTGCCTGCATTCAAACCCGGGGTACACACGCACACACACACACACACACACACACACATAAACATGCACATACATACACACACACATACCTCCACACATAAAGAAAGAAATACATACATACATACATACATACATACATACATACATACAGATACAGACACACACACATGCATACATTCAGATATACACACACATTCACACACGTAAGAAGGGGACATGCATGCATGCGTACATATAGATACACACAAACACGTACATACACACATACACATGCTCAGATTTACACACACACATCTACAGTCACACATTCGCCCCTCGCTGTGTGTGTGTATCTGTGTGTGTGTGTGTATACGTTTGCATGTGTGTATATTTGTATTTATGTATTGATGCGTGTGTACACGTATGTATGTATATATTTATGGATGTGTGTGTGTGGACACATACTTATGTATGTATTTATGGATGGATGTGCGCGTATATGTGTGTATACGTATGTATGTATTTATGGATGTTTGTGTGTGTGTGTATGTATGTATGCATTTATGGATGTGTGTGTGTGTGTACATATGTATGTATTTATGGATTTGTGTGTGCGTTTGTATGTGTATTTGTGTATACGTGTGTACATATGTATTTATGGATGTGTGTGCAGTATGCAGACCAGTCCTTGATGAAGTCCGCCATCAAAACGTCTGAGGAGTCGTGGATCGAGCAGCAGATGCTGGAGGACAAGAAGCGCGCCACGGACTGGGAGGCCACCAACGAGGCCATCGAGGAGCAGGTGGCCCGGGAGTCGTACCTGCAGTGGCTGCAGGACCAGGAGAAGCAGGCCCGCCAGGTGGGAGGGGCGGGGTCCGGGGCGCGGGGGGGTCCAGGAGCGCCACCTGACCTCGGCGCTGTGTGTCCGCAGCCACGGAAGGCCAGCGCCACCTGCAGCTCGGCCACAGCGGCGGCCTCCAGCGGCCCGGAGGACTGGAGTGCCCGGTCGCCACGGCAACGGGACCCCGACCCCTCCCACTCTGACCCGACCGGCGCCCCCTCAGCTAACGTCAAGCCCCCCTCCCCCGCCGGAGCCGCCCTCATCCTCAGCAAACCCCCCTCGCCCTGCGCGCCAGGTACGCCCGTCTCCGGGGACCCTCACCATCATCAGCTCGCACCCTCGAGGACACTCAGCCCCTGTGTGTGTGTGTGTGTGTGTGTATATGTGTATTTTCAGGTCCTAGTAATCCAAGTCGTCATCATTTGGAGTACAGAGCCATCATGCAGGAGATGTCACCCACAGCATTTGGTAAGAGTGTGTGTGTGTGTGTGTGTGGGGGGGGTTCTTGTTCCATTTCTCCTCATGTTTTCCTGTAACTTCATCATAGCTTTACTTTGCTGAGACTAAACTGTGTGCGTGTGTGTGTGTGTGTGTGTCAGGGCTGACAGACTGGGAGGACGATGAGATCCTGGCGTCGGTGCTGGCCGTGTCTCAGCAGGAGTATCTGGACAGCATCAAACACCAGACTGGGGCTGCTGCCTCCATGCACCGGGACCGGGAGCCGTCGCCCGACAGCAGCTGATAGCTGGCTCTCACACACACACACACACCCACACACACATACATACATACACTTACATACATGCATACATACATACATACATACATACATACATACATACATACACACACACACACACACACACACACACACACACACACACATAGACACACACGATAATCCATGACGCCCCCCCTTGCCCTCCAGCAGGAAAAAATGAAACACAAACAACTTTTTCCACCAATGCAGCCATCCTGCCCCCCCCCCGGGCCGCAGACAGCTGACCTTCCAGTGCTCCAAGGTGACCTTTGACCTGCCAGATGACATCCCCCTGACTAGCAGCCATGTTTGCCCCGGTCACGACACGCAATATGGCAGACAGACGATCATGGCATCAAAGTCTCCCGGCGTCGTGACAACTATGGTGCCGCCGTTACAATGAAAGTCCACTCCAAAGTCCAAAGCAGCTCCATCCAGGCGGAGAAGCTGCAGGATCCACTGCAAGGCCTGGCAGAGGAGATAGCGCTGAGGAGGAGGTCCTCTCCAGAGGGGACAGCACCGATGAGGAGGAGGAGGTCTCTCCAGAGGGGACAGCACCGATGAGGAGGAGGAGGTCTCTCCAGAGGGGACAGCACCGAGGAGGAGGAGGAGGTCTCTCCAGAGGGGACAGCACCGAGGAGGAGGAGGTCGTGTCGCCAGAGGGGACAGCACCGAGGAGGAGGAGGTCCTCTCCAGAGGGGACAGCACCGAGGAGGAGGAGGAGGTCCTCTCCAGAGGGGGCAGCACCGAGGAGGAGGTCTTCTGTGGAGGGGTGTTGCAGGAGCTTGAGTCTCGGTCTGGTGTGAACCTTCACAACATGATCTGGCCGTCCAGAACAAAGAGTTTGAGCTTCGAGCATCTTCTGAATTAGCATCCACGAGAAGGTCAGGTCAGCAGCCGATGTCCCGACGAGGTCGCGCCTTCTCACCCCGAAGGAGTCAGGATCGATGTTTCTGTGCTCGTGTACTTCCTGTTTGCACCTGTCCTGTGGAAACTGGAGCTGGAAAAGGACTAGCATTAGCCCGCTAGCGCGCCAAAAAGTCCAAGCCCACTGCCCTGCCGGCTTCAGACTCCTGCCGGTCCCCTCGGACCGAAGCGGCTCCAGATCCTCCAGACATTTCTGAACCACGTTTCTTTTTCTTTTGTTTTCTACGTCTGCGACACAAACGACCAAAAAGGTTCCGCCACTTGCTGGCAAACTAGTTAGCAAACAACGACAGTCGCTTTCAGACCAGACTCAAATCCACACAGGAGACGCACAACCTGGACAGCCTTCTTCTTCTGGTCCTCAGACGTTTGCTAATCAGTTTCCCACCCTGTGTTCTGGCAACATCCATCAGCTAGCGCGCGTTAGCTTAGTGACGGAGGGAAGAGGCAGGGTGCCGAGGCAACTGAGGGAACCACCTCTACAAGTACCGGCGGTTGTGTCACGACGACAAATTTCCTTCTGTTGGCAGCCTGGATCCCGAAGGAGTCCTCCAGTCAGTCGGTCAAAGTCTTACTTTTTGCCAGGGTTCAGGAGAGCTGCTAGCCGCTAGCTGCTAGCTGCTAGCCGTGCCACCTGCTAAGCCTTCAATCAGAAATGCTCATGGGACTTGAAAGGGGGGAGCGGCCAGGCGATGAAAGCGGGTCAGCCGGGCCCCCGGGGGCCCCCTGGTGCGTCAGAGGGTCAGACCTCTGCTGTGACTGAAGGATGTCTTGGTGTCCACGAAGAGCTGGTTCCTGAGAGCCACCCTTCCCCGGCGCACAGCGACGGGCTGCGATTGGACGAGCGCCCCATAAAGCAGCTTTTAGCTGCTGGAACAAAGGACCTGATCAGCAACCTCACGTTTGGAAAATCATCTCAAAGTGACAATCAAAGCGAAGCAGGTTTCAAAATCAGGTTGTTGAAGAAAAGGATTATAACGTTGTATTACGCTCCAGTTACTCCTCCAGTCCATCAAAGTATGCGGATTCCCACCTTAGCCAGCTAGCTCACTAGCCAGCTAGCACGTTAGCAGTACAGTCTTGTGACTCGGGGACGCTTCTTTTTCACACGCAGCTAGCGATGTTAGCGCTGGCTTAGCAGCAGCTAGCCGTGTCTCCTCGCTTTCCAGCAGCAGCCGCTGCTGCCAGTCCGTCAAATCAAAGCGCCACTTCAGCTTCCTGTGGAGACCCCGCCCCCCCCACCGACCCCTGTCATGACATCATCGTCGTCATCATCATCATCATCATCATCATCATGGGACTTATTTAGCTGCATGTTTAATTGACCACGACCAATATCATTCTAGAGAAAAGCGACAAATAAAAAAGGAAAGTAGAGAGTTGTCATACTTATCCTCTTAATGATTGATTATTGATGTTATTATTAATAATATAAGTTTGTTTTATTTTATTTTATCGTTTGGGATGAAAATACCTTTTTTTCTTGGAATAAAAAGAGGAAAATGTTTCTGAAAAAAAGTTTTTGCCCTCCTGTGTTTACTAAAGTTGTATTACTTCAAACATGTCAGTCCTCACAACAGCAATGGAAGAGATTTGCTTTGTCTCACATTCGACACATCGGGCATATCCACCAGGAAATCGATAATCGTCGATCTTCCACCCAGTAGATTCCAGCAGGAAGGGATCTGCGGGCGTCTCATTGCAAGGATGGGATCCACCATTAGCAGCATGGAGCAGCTCCACCAGGAGGCTGGGAACGAGGCAATAACGGAACGCTACTTCAACTGGGCCTGCCCTGTCTGAGGGACAACCCGACGGCCTGCTGGGAGAGTTATCGGGGCTCTTTTCTCTCCAAACATCTTGTTCCTGATGTTCTGCTGATTTTTGTATTTTTTTTGTAGATTTCCAGATTTACCTGTGGCATTTGAGTTTTGGGAAAACAACTCGTCGGTAAAAAAGAAACTCATAGAAAACATGATGGAAAATGAGGCATATTGTTGCTGCTTGAAGAAAACAAAGAGGTAACTTTTCTCTGCTGTAAAAACACAACAGAAATCGAACTCTGCTTTCAGACACAAACTTGTGTGAGAATAAAAAGAAGAAAAACATTTGAACTTTTTCCTGGTTTCTTGAGCCTGGGAATGGTCATGAAATACGCCCAGGCACCAGCAGAGGGCGCACGCCAGCCGCGCCGCTCGGTCGGCAGCCAATAGGATTCAACCAAGAACAAGGAAGTGTTTGTTCTCCTGGCAGGACGATCGGTCTTACAGACGTCTCACTTCGACACACTTACGGAGCCTGTTGTCGCAGACTTTTTCTAATGCCTTTTCACCAGCGTTCACGTCAAAGCACGTCTGCAGAGTGAATCGTCGGCGATCCTCCGACCCCTGGCTGAAGATGAGCTTCATCACTCAATAATACTTTACAGTCGACGCTAGATGCAGTTTTTAAACGACTATCAAAAAACCGGGGGGAGGTAGAGGTCAAAAATGTACCTTTGTCAAGAATCGTAACTTAAAGCTGTTGTGCAAAAAGCTGTGAAAGCATTGGTGCGGGGTGCAAAATATGAGACACCGAGTCCCCGCTGGGACAAGGTGGTCCACGGGCTCCCTGGAGCGAAGTGCCGACAGCATCCGGCCTGGAAGCGCAGGTAAATGCAAACAGAGTGAGACGTCTCTTTCTTTTCCATCTCTGACTCGGAGGTGCCTCCGGTTCCCGGTCGCCGCCCCTCCACCGCGGACCGTTTCCCCCGGTGGTCCTCTCGGCCGCTCCCGGTGCTCCTCCGTGGGCTCCCCTCCTCCCGGCTCCGGTTCGCAAGAACAGCCCTGCCTCCTGTCAAGCTAACCCCATTAAGAGGCGACAGTCGGCGGGGCGTCCGCGGCGAGTGGGGGCTAGCTGGAAGGCTAGCGGTGCGTTAGCGGAGCAGGCAGCCGGGTGGGAGCTCGCCTCGGGCGGCGGATGGGGCGCACCATGGCCGCCGGGAGCAACGGCACGGCAGCGGAGGAGAAGACGGCCGGCCGGGACAAGAGCGACGGTAAGGGGTGCCGCCGGCAGTCCGTGAATAAACAAACTCTGGCGGAGCGGCTTTGCTAACTAGCGGCTAAACTAACAACTAGCTAAGTAACTCGCTAACTAATTAGACCGAGTCAGGCGGAAGGTTAGCAAGTTAGCCCTCGTTAACCCCCGGGGGGCTAGTTAGCGGCTAACCAACCCCCCCCCCCCAGGTGAGCGGGCTGCTGACGTGGAACTTCGGCTCAGGTGCGCGCACACGCACGCCGGAAGCAGGAACACGGAGTCCCCGTGCGCGATGGATCCGGTTACCTCGGTACACCGGACGGGAAACCGGATCCGCGACGTCAGAACAACACGGAAGTCAAAGTTTGCACTAGTAGTATGAGCAGTATTTGCAGTCAGAGTACTAGTTGTAGGAGTAGTAGCAGTACAATGCAGTATGAATGTAGTGCTTTGCCAGCTGGAGAAGCCGTTGCCGTGGAAACGTCTCCACTTCCTGTTCATCCGGAAGAGGGCCGATGCCTCCTGGCAGGCGGGAGCCGTTGACCGTTGGTTATTGGTTTTCCTCCCAACTGGATGCGGACGGGACGTAGTCCTTTCTGATTGTGTTGCCGTGGCGACTTGCACCTGTCTTTGTGACTGTGTGTGTGTTTGTACAGTGAACCGGCGGCTGAAGTACATCAGCCTGGCTGTGCTGGTGGTCCAGAACGCCTCGCTGATCCTCAGCATTCGCTATGTGCGCACGCTACCCGGAGATCGCTTCTTCGCCACGTCGGCGGTGGTCATGGCAGAGGTGCTGAAGGTGCTGACGTGCCTCCTCATCATCCTGCTGCAGAAGAAGGGTGAGTGGCGGTCCGAGCCGTCGCACTGGAGAACATCGGCGCCGCATACCGTCCCCCGGCTGATCCCGCTGTGATCGGTGCCTGCAGGCAGCGTGAAGGACACGGCACTGTTCCTGCTGGACGCCGTGGTGCTCCAGTACAAAGACACTCTGAAGCTTGCCGTGCCCTCCCTCATCTACACCCTGCAGAACAACCTGCAGTACATCGCCATCTCCAACCTGCCCGCAGCCACCTTCCAGGTCAGACCCGGATCACAACAGGATTGGACCGGGATTAGACTGAGATCAGACTCGGGTTAGACTGGCTCGCCATCTCCCACCTGCCCACAGCCAGAGCGGGATTAGACTGGGATCATACTGGGATTAGATCAGGATCATACTGGGGTAGGTCAGGATCATACAAGTATTAGATCAGGATCATACTGGGGTACATCAGGATCATACTAGGATTAGATCAGGATCATACTGGGGTAGGTCAGGATCATACTGGGATTAGATCAGGATCATACTGGGGTAGGTCAGGATCATACAAGTATTAGATCAGGATCATACTGGGGTACATCAGGATCATACTAGGATTAGATCAGGATCATACTGGGATTAGATCAGGATCATACAAGTATTAGATCAGGATCATACTGCGGTAGATCAGGATCATACAAGGATTAGATCAGGATCATACAGGGTTAAGATCAGGATCATAGTGGGGTTAGACCAGGGTAAGGTCAGGATTAGTCTGGGGTCAGACTGGGATTACATCAGGACTAGACCAGGGTCAGATGGGATTAGACCAGGGTAAAGTCAGGATTAGACCAGGGTAAAGTCAGTATTAGTCTGGGGATCAGACTGGGATTACATCAGGGTAAAGTCAGGATTAGACCAGGGTCAAATGGGATTAGACCATGGTGAAGTCGGTATTAGACCAGGATCAGATTGGATTAGACCAGGGTAAGGTCAGGATTAGTCTGGGGTTAGATGGGATTAGCGCTGATGGGGATTGACAGTCCAGCTGTGATGGTTAGATAGGAGGAGGAGAACCGGGGCTTGGCCTGCAGACAACCTTCTCAGAAGGACCAGGTTCCTGAGCAGAGAGAGCCATGGTGGGATGGAGTCACCTGGAGGTGGAGATGATGGTACACCCAGTAACAGGAGGAGGATCAGTCATCTACCAGGAATGTGTGTGTGTGTGTGTATATATGTGTGTGTGTGTATATATGTGTGTGTGTGTGTATGTCTGTATATATGTGTGTGTGTGTGTGTATGTGTGTGTGTGTGTATGTCTGTATATATGTGTGTGTGTGTGTATGTATGTATGTATGTGTGTGTGTGTGTGTGTGTGTGTGTGTGTTGTGATGGTTGTGTGTGTGTATGTGTGTTTTGACGGTGGTGTGTGGGGGTGTGTTTTGTGATGGTGGTGTGGTGCGTGTTGTGACGCTGGTGTGTGTGTGTGTGTTATGATGATGGGGTGTTTGTGTGTGTTTGTGCTGTGACGACGGTGTGTGTGTATGTGTGTGTGTCGTGACGGCGGTGTGTGTGTTTTTGTGTTGTGACGGTGGTGTATGTATGTGTGTGTGTGTGTGTTGTGACGGGGGTGTTTTGTGACGTTGGTGTGTGTGTGTGTGTGTTGTGACGGTGGTGTGTGGGTGTTGTGATGGTGGTGTGTGTGTGTGTGTGTGTGTTGTGACGAGTGTGTGTGTGTGTGTATGTGTGTGTGTTGTGACGGACGTGTGTGTGTCCAGGTGACGTACCAGTTGAAGATCCTGACCACGGCTCTGTTCAGCGTGCTGATGTTGAGGAAGTCACTGTCCCGCGTGCAGTGGGTGTCTCTGCTACTGCTGTTTGCCGGCGTGGCCATTGTGCAGGTACGGACCGGCGATCCGCGGGGCTGGCGGTCCGGCGAGGGTGGCTGACGGCTGCTGGACCCCGCAGGTGCAGCAGGAGGGGAACAAGGAGTCGTCGGGCGGGAGCGGTCAGAACTACCTGGCGGGCCTGGTCGCCGTGGTGATCAGCTGCCTGTCGTCGGGCTTCGCCGGCGTCTACTTCGAGAAGATCCTGAAGGGGAGCTCCGCCTCGGTGTGGGTGCGGAACGTGCAGTTGGGTGTCTTCGGCGTGGCGCTAGGCGCGCTGGGCCTGTGGTGGCGTGACGGCGCCGCTGTGGCCGAGCACGGCTTCCTGTTCGGATACACGGACGTGGTGTGGTGCGTCATCTTCAACCAGGCCTTCGGGGGCCTGCTGGTGGCCGTGGTGGTGAAATACGCCGACAACATCCTGAAGGGCTTCGCCACGTCCTTCTCCATCGTGGTCTCCACCGTCATGTCCGTCTACCTGTTTGGCTTCCGCGTGGACCTCCTCTTCACGGCGGGGGCGGGGCTTGTCATCGGCGCCGTTTACATGTACAGCCTCCCCCGGCCCTCGGTCCTCGTCCCCTCCTCCTCCTCCTCCTCGGCGGCGGCGGCTGCGGTGAGAAAGGACGGCGATGCCGAGATGGAGGCCTTCCTGCCAAAGTCAGTGCTGGTGAAGTGACCCGCTCTCTCTCGCTTCCCGTGTGCGGCCGGGGTCAGAGGTCAGCCGGGGGTGGGCCGGCGAGGTCGTTCAGGGTCCGCCGGCAGACGCCGGCTAGAGGCGTTGGAAGGAACTCGGGCCGCGGCTCGCCATAACCAATCCACACCATCTTCCCGTTCCACCACTAGGTGGCGCCTCCACGCAGTGAACCCTGTAGAGAGAGTGTTGCCACGGTAACAGACCCGACAGTCGCAGCCATTGACAGGCTTAAAGAAAAACGAAGGCGACCGTCTGAAGGACAGCTCAACGGCCGCCTTCTCCCTGACCTTTGACCTCCACGACCCTCCCCTCAGACAGCTCCTGAGGAGGAGCGTCTCCTCGCTAACCTCTGCTCTGCCTACCAGCCCTGGGGGCGGAGCCTCACAGCCCGTCTTCTCTAACACACTAACCTCTCAAAGCACAAGAGGAGGAGAAGGAGCAGACCACCTCCTCCCCTCCTCCTCCTCCTCCTCCTCCTCCTCCTCCTCCTCCCCCCCCGCCTTAAAACTGATAAGGAGCGTCCACGCAACGATCATTCACACACACACACACACACACACACACACATACACACCCTTGGATGCCTGCTGTTCCTGGTGAGCTGGTGTCAGGTCAGACCTGGTCCTTGTCCAGTAGGTCTGATTGTGTCTGCTGACCTGTTACCTTGGCAACACAGCCGACATCAGGTTGTTAGCCGAGATCAGCGTTGCAGGGAAAGCGCGTGGACATGGATCAACTTCCTGCTTCCCCTCAGCGTGTGCGTGTTTGTTCGGACGGAAGGAGCGTTCAAAGAACGTTGTAAAAACCAAACCCGATCCCGTCTTTTCCAACTGCCCCTGAATGTAACCCAAGAAGAAGGACCGCCGAGAAGGATCGACATCCGCCGTTCCTGAGGTCCACCCATCCATCCGTTGGGTGTCGGACAGGAAGCGGGGTCACTTCCTGCGCAGGTGGCGCCCCGCTGTGACTGGTGCCTTTTTCTCTCATCTGTACAGAAGCCATACGGTCACGTGACGCAGACGTCCGATCAATGGCGCTCTTCTCCGATGGACGGGCGCCACGTTGCCATGAGACAGCGAACGGTACGCCCGTCCAAACAGCAGATGCCTCGCCAAGCCAACCCCCCCCCCATGTCTCCACATCTGCTGGGAGAAGACCAGACCGCTGATGGTCAGCCATCTCCGCCGGGAGGATGACCGCCCATCGGTGGCGGATATTGATCGGATGCCTCCTGCTGTCCGACCTTTGTTTTTGGAAACAACAGTGTTTTTTAAGCAATGTAGACTTTTAGCCTGAAAATCTCAAGCGTTTTCTAACTTCCTGTTTGAGGAACAACTGCTTCTTCGCCAGAGCCTCCCGGTCACATGACTCTTCATCGCCGCGTGAAGCTGCTCCTCCCGAGGAGGACGGGCAGCTCGAGCTGCGATGAGGAGGAATGATGAAGGTGACGGAGCCTCTCACCAGGAGCGCAGAGACTCCTGTCAATCCAAACACTACGAATGCTTCAGGCTCCTGGGATTTACTGCAGAATGTGATCAATAATCAATACATCAGTTCAGGTTTTGGGGTGCAAATCAGTAGTTTTTATTGAATGAAATAAAAACGAGATGATTCTGTGAGCCTCCTCTTCACCTTCATCACCTTTCAGGACTAATCCTGTAAAACATGGAGTTCAGAAGCTTTCGGTCTGAAGCTTCATCTTCGTCATTTCCCACCTGGAAACATCTCCCTTTCTTCTGCAGCCTTCAGCCCTTCTCCGACACTGTCTTTCCATCATCGGTGAAAAAATTGCAGCGATGATCGAGAGTCTCCTCCGTCGGTTCAGATACAAACATCTCGGTTCCTCCAATGGGAGGAGGAAGATCCAGGAGGACCAAGGTCTAGGTCCAGCTGGACAGAGGGAGGGAAAGTTGCTACGAAGGTGTCATCACACCTTTTAGGACGGGACAACGTCCAAGCAACGTCATCGGTCCATCAAAAACCCGGAGACTTTATTTGCGGTTACTGATTCCTTATCACCCAATCATTATTACTGTTCATCAGCAAATTCATTATCGTCAATCCATTATTACCGACTCAGCAACATCAACTGATTCATTATCACTGATGCATGAAGCGATCGTCCCCCTCGGATCATTTGTTTCCAGTCAGAGGCTAGAACGCCCCCTTAGAGCGGCACCGTTGCCCCTCCTCGTCCTGCCGTCCGTCAGGTGAGGGCATCCGGACCAGGAAACAGGAAGTGCGGTCGTCCGATGAAGTGGCTTCACTCCGTGTTCTGACCGGGGCGGCTGGGCCGACCCTCAGAGGGGACGGGCTTCGCTCTGGAACCGGGATGGTGGCGTGTTTTCTGTCCACCCAGTGAAAGTCAAGACTCCAGTAGGTTCTACTTCCTGTTTATAGCGGTCAGCGGCGCTCCTGGGTGGAACCCAAGCTCTCCTGCAGGAAGTCACACCGCGCGGTTTTCGGACGATTGGCTCTGGCTTCACATTGAACCGCAGGTTCAAACACTGAAGGTTGACCTTCGACCCCGATTGTGAATGTCCAGCCTGGTCCCAGAGGTTGTGCCACTGGGGAGGTGGACCTTCAGGTCCAGACTTTGGAACTGAACCAAGAACTAGTTGAAGAGTTGATGAGATGTGCAGAGGCTGGCGAGAAACACTCACTGCTCCTCTTCCTCCTCCAGGGCTGCAGAGAAAGAGAAGGGCTCCTGAAGGACATCGGGCCCGAGGCCCCCCCCCCACGTCCATCTGCGGCTCCACTGACCAGGAGGGAGGTCGGAAGTCGTGGTCACGTGACCCTCGAGAACCGAAGAAGAACAGACCTCATGATTGGACCCCGTTCGTTCAACGGTGTTCAAATCAATGAACAAGGCCGATGCGTCGTGCTAACACGCTACCGTACCAAAACAACCCTTGGCATGCTAATGTTCGCATTATTAGCATAACATAACATAAACAGGATGGCAGATTTTTTTTCCAGAAAACTCAGAGTTCTACCAGAGAAAGCTGTCCTGGACCCAGAGGCTTGACACCAGAGGTGGTGACCAGGGCCAGGTTCCGGATGCTAGATGTTCTCTTCCATAGTGTTTGCAGGTTCTGACTCCAAAGTGCCTCCTGTCTCCTCCAGGAGCTCCAACGCTTCCTGGAGCAGAGGACTTTAACAATAAAACCATGAAACACCTTCAGACTCCACTTTATGACATGTTCTCACCTGCAAAGTGTCCAAGAAAGGCGCCTTCAAATAGTAATAATTATTAGTATCATTATTATTATTATTAACTGTCACCTTGGGAGGGGGTGGGGTTTAACCTGGACTGTCAGCTGTCAATCATCCAATTATTCACCCTCTCATTCACAACTGCGGTGCGTCTTCAAGGAACGTTCCGACCGTTTGTGAACCTGCAGAGAACCCGATGGAAGCTCAGGGTTCTCAGGGTTTGAGGCTGATGATCACCTTATCACAGGAGCTGCTTTCAGACAGAAACCTTCTAAGAACTCGTCTTGAATTCGGTCACAGGAAGGAGCCATCTCCACGGGAAACCTTCTCGTCCTGCATTCCCTCATGCAGTGAGGAGCCACGGCAGGAACCGATGTGACCCCAGCGTTTGTGTCGTGCAACTAAAGCTCCACACTCAAAAAAAAAACCACCGAAGAAGGAGAAGAGGAGCCTGGAGGTGGAAGCTGCCACAGCGATCATGAACTAATGACCATGGACTGTCAGATGGAAGCGTTTGTAGCTTCTCTCTGCGCTGCTTCGTCGCGTGAAAAAATCCAACCTTTGGATGGACGACATTTGTCCGCAGTGAGCGGCTCCGGCCAGCAGGGGGCGGCAGAGGGGGGTCTCGGAGACAGAAGTCATGAGGTCACCTCAAACCTGAGCTTCACCAGAACAGAAAAAGGTGAATTTTCTCCGGGAGAGTAAAAGGGTTCTGGTTCAAAAACTGTATTTCCACCAAAACGCTGCTCTCCGGGAATTACTCCCGTCCCTGCACACCGACCAATGATCAGGAGGCGGTTGAGACGGCGTCAGCCTGAGCCCCCCCGTCTCTTTTGTTGGTGCAGCCGCAGCACACGGTGTTGCAGCTGGTCAAGTGGTGGAGACTGCAGAGAAGATCACCAGGAGCCCCGTGCCTTCTCTGGAGAGCGCCCACCTCCGCAGTCCACAGGGGAGCTGCCTTCTTCGAGGACCCCCCCCCCCCCCAGAACGGACCGTTCACACCTCCAGCCTTGGACCCGAGGTACTGAAATGTGAAACGTAGAACCTCCGGCAGGAATCACTTCTTCTACCCAGTTTCCCTCCGACTCTGAACAGCTGACTGGAGTTTACCATCAAGGAGATGGACGGCCTCGGAACAGCCAGCTGAACTCTTTACCTTTCACTGAGTACATGCTGAATTTGCCATGGCAGGATAGATGTTACCATGGTAGAAAAGTCATTGCCATGGTAGAAACAGTCGTCTTCATGTGTGGCTCCCGTCACAACACACACGGATCGGTTCCTGATATGACCACGGGGTTCTGGAGGGGTTCAAACTTTGATGCGTGGACACGCCAACACAATAATTCACTTCTCCCGAACATTCGGGAACGTCAGTATATGTACCCCCTTGTCACCGCGCCCTCTAGGCCGTCAGTCCCTGGGTGAGAGGCCACACCCTTTAGTGTCCACCACACCATCTTCTTTTCATGCCGTGAGAACTGCGCAAATACACAAGTATATCAGTTCACAACAGAGAAACAATGTCACGTACAGTGAAAATAAATCAATGCATCGCTGGTACAAAGGAAATACCTCATGAAGCGCTTGCTGTGAAAGAGGTTCCTGATACCTTAGCTTAGCAGTAAGAGCATCAGTTCCATCACCGTGGCAGCACACAGGTGCTCTACATTAGTTCAAGGCTAAAACATTAAGTACACAACAAATTAAGTGCATGACTAAATGACCCCGTGTTTTATCTCTTAACGCACATATGAATTTGCTTATTTAACATTTGAACCAAAATAATTTATCAACATGAAATCATGAATTATAATTTTGAACATAAATTACAGCATTTACACCATGGAAGAGCAATCATTGCCACGATGGAAAAGTCGTTTTGTCGAAGCACGCCGACCTGCCCGGGTCCGTTGGTCCAAGAGCAGATCCACTCAGAGACTTTCCTCCGTGTCAACCCTCTTTTATTTTGGTACAGATGTGCATTTGGAGACCCTCCAGCCGCGCTGGCCGGCGCTGCCGCTGTGAGCCTCCTCACAACGGCAAATGCACCTGTACTTATTCTTTAGACCGTCTGTTTATCTGCTATCTTTGAGCGAGTTACAGTCATGTGAAAAAGCACCCCATTCAATTATCAGCTCTTCATTAAGAAATGTTCACATATCAATGTCCAATCGTGTTTTCGTGCATTCCTAGAGAAGAAAGTGATTTAATTGCAATCAAACAACAAAAATTAAGTGTTTTACACATGAGCAAAAATGTGTATTTTGATGGAGGAAAAAGTCACCCTACTCCCTAATTACTAGTGTTGCCCCCTTTGGCTGATATGACGTCAGTGAGAGGCTTTTGGTAGCCTTCCACCAACCTCTGACATGGATCAGAAGAAAGTTCGCCCCACTCCTCAATGCAGAATTCTTACAGCTGTGATGTGTTTGAGGGGGTTCATGCATGCAGACCCCGTTTCAAGTCACCCCACAGCATCTCCATGGGATTTAGATCAGGGCTTTGACTCAGCCATTCCAGGACTCCCCACTTCTTAGTTTTTAGCCAGTCCTTGGTGGATTTGCTGGTATGCTTTGGGTCATTGTCATGTTGCAGTGTCCAGTTGTGCTTTACAGATGGTTTCACATGTTCTTCAAGCACCCTCTGATACACAGGAGAATTCATGATGGATTCTATGATGGTGAGCTGTCCAGGTCCTGCTGCAGCAAAGCATCTCCAAACCAAGATACTGCCACCTCCATGCTTGGTATGAGGTTCTTTTCTTGGAAGGCTGAAAATGGTTCACGCCAAACACGTCTTCTGTTCTGGTGTCCAAATAAATCAAATTTAGACTCATCTGTCCAAAGAGCATTATTCCAGAAGTCATGGTCTTTGTCTGCGTTCTCGCTGGCAAACTTCCATCTGGCCTCAATGTTTCTCTTGGAGAGCAAAGGTTTCTTGCTTGCACACCGGTGTCCTAATTCATTCCTCAGCAGAAATTGCATTCTTTTTATTTTACGTTTCACAATAACTTTTAAAAAGGCTTTGCTTTATTTTTTAATTGTTTAGTTCTGTTACTTGGATCCCTCAGTATCATTAAAGTTGATATTAAACATCCATAAACCCAAACATATTCTAAAATATCGCAGGCTTTCCTAGGGTGTCCTAATTTTTTCACACAACCGTAGGCGCTCGTATCCTCCACCCCTGACTCCATCACACGCTCAGATCTTGTTCTCTGTGGTTGAATAATTGTTGCTCTGGACTGCTCATGACAGTCATTGTCATGGTAGAACAGTTGTTTCCTTGGTAGAACAGTCATTGCCATGGAACAGCAGTCGTTGCCACGGTGCAATTAGTCTCTGAAGGTTCTCAGTCGACCAGGTCAGTGATTGGTTGTCCAATCTTGCCGTAACAATCGGACTTGGCGTTCCCCGTTGAGGGTGTTCTTCTTCTCATTCTGGAGGTTCTTCGGCTCATGGAGATGCTGTGGTGGAGTCTTCTGGGCCCCCAAGAGCAGAGAAAGAACCTGGTTTTGGAGCAGAACTGGTCTTCGGTGCAGCAGAAGGAACAGGTGCCACAGAGCGCAGCAGCAGGCCTGCAGAGGGTTCTGAGAAGAAGATGAAAATAACCATCAGAATAATCACTATCATAACAACAACAACAATCATAATAGCAATACTTTTTAATTATGAGAGCCCTTCTTAAAACTCATGGACAGTGAGTGTCCACGGACTACCTCAAAACGTCCATGAACTACTTCAGACTGTGCATGGAGCACCCCAGTGTCCACTGTGACTACTTTACATTGGCCATGGACTCTTCTACAGTGTCAATGATCTACCTCACATCTCCATTAACTACCTCGCAGTGTTCATAAACTAGCACAGACTGTCCATGACCTATCTCACAACTTCCATGAACTACTTCAGAGTGTCCATGAACCAACTCAGAGTGTCCATGAGTTACTTCTGAGTGTCCACGAACAATGTCACAATGTCCATGGACTACTGAGTGTTCATGAAATATCTCAGAAGGTGCATGGACTACCTCCAAATGTCAATGTACTACTTCACAGTGTCCATGAACTACCTCACGATGTCCATGGGCTACTCAAGAGCATCCATAGTCTATTTCTGGGTCGAAAATGAACTACCTTACAATGTCATCGACAATCACATAGTGTCCATCGACAACCTCAGCGTCCATGAACTACCTCACATCTCCATGTACTGGCTCAGTGTGTCCATTGACGACTTCTGAGTTTTCATGGGCTGCCTCAGAGTGTCCATGACCTACCAGACCGTGTCCACGGACTACCCC
Source organism: Fistularia tabacaria (assembly GCA_901007705.1). Taxonomy (NCBI): domain Eukaryota; kingdom Metazoa; phylum Chordata; class Actinopteri; order Syngnathiformes; family Fistulariidae; genus Fistularia; species Fistularia tabacaria. Next base: position 35,147 of record CAAKHD010003847.1, read on the forward strand.
ACAGTGTTCATAAACTGCTTCACACTGTCCATGGACTACCTCAGAGTGTTCATGAACCATCTCACTATTTCCATGAACTACCTCGGAGTGACCAGGAACTACCTCACATCTCCGTGGACTGGCTCAGAGAGTCCAGGGATTTCTTTTAAGTTTCATGAGCAGCCTAAGAATCTGAATGAACTCCCACCAAGTGCCCATGAAGTACCTCAAAGTGTTCATAAACTACCCCACGCTGTCCATCGGCATTATGAGGTACTTCATGAAATCTCTGAATTCGTCCATGGACTACCTCAGAATGTCAAAAAACTACTCCACAGTGTCCATGGACTACCTCAGTGTCCAGTGTCCATGGAGCACCCCAGAGTTTCCATGGACTACCTCACAGTGTCCATGGACTACCTCAGAATGTCAAAAAAGTACTCCACAGTGTCCATGGACTACCTCAGTGTCCAGTGTCCATGGAGCACCCCAGAGTTTCCATGGACTACCTGACAGTGTCCATGGACTACCTCAGTGTCCAGTGTCCATGGAGCACCTCAGAGTTTCCATGGACTACCTCACAGTGATCATCAACGACCTCACAGTGTCCATGGACTACCTCAGAATGTCAATGAACTACTTCACGGTGTCCATGGACTACGTCCGTGTCCAGTGTCCAGGAGCACCTCAGAGTGTCTGTGGTCCACCTGCATAAACCCCTGTGGAATGTGATGAAGGGACCAGAAGGATCCAGAGTCATTATCGTTATTATCATTAAGGCCAGGAAATGCCTGGAAATCATTTCCACGGGTTTGTGGTTTGTTCTGCTCTATAACGTGAAGGTCAGGTGTCCTCTGAGGACACGTTTGATATCCCATAATGATGTGAAGTGACAGAGATCGCGGGGGGGGGTCTGAGGTGAGTTTGGGACGAGCAGGTGTCATCGTCTCGCCCGTGTTCATCTACCCCAGAGACGGTGGTCAAGAGGAACCCGCTGAACCCGACCTCAATGGCAAAAGCTGGATCAGCAGGAAACAATCAAGTGAAGACAAGCCTGCAGAGATTTTCTGATTGGACTGGTTCCCGAAGTGAGTGATCTATGAGACCAACAGAGGAGATTAGCCGACTCTCAAACACATCTTTATCATCGTTCATTAATAATCGCACAACGATAGAAATAAATCTCCATAATAATTAATAGATGATAAGAAGACATCGTTCCAATGAAAGTCCACGGAATGAATGGATCTCGTTTCAGCGCAAAGATCTCAAAGATCCTCCGTCCGCAAATACAAACCTTATCAATCATTTGGATGGATATAAATAGCCCCCCCCCCCCCGCGGTGGGGGGACCCCTGTTACGTCAGAGGCAGGAGGCTGTGGGCGGGGCCTGTGCCGTGACGCCACCGCCGGCCGCCGCGGTCCCTTAAAGCCTCCCGCCGGAGCGGCTGACCGACAGACCGGCACGACCGCAGCAGCCCGCAGGCAGCGACTCGGATGGAGCGGAGCGCCTCCCCGCGCAGAGCCTCCCGCCGCCGGGACTGAAGACCCGCAACGCTCGGTGCCACCGGCGGGCATCACCGTGAGCGCGTCCGGTGCGCGTCCCCGCGGGCCACCGTCTCCTCCGTGACCTCCGTTCCCATGCGCTTCTTCAGACTCACATTCAAGTGTTTCGTGGATTGTTTCTGAAGGTCGCCGTCCGGTTCCCGGTTCGATCCCGTTTCTTTGCTCGTCCCCGTCCCCCAGCGCTTCCCCGTCTCCGCCGCTCCGCTTCACTCCGATAAATCCGTTTCCGTACCCCGTTACGCGACCCGTTTCCCCGGACCTCTCCCCGCCCCGGCCGGTCCGCGCACCTGCCGCCGCCCGGTACCGACGGGCCGAGCAGCGCCCCGGGCCGGTCTGCCCCCCCCCCACGCCCTCCCCGCCCCGGGACATTACCGGGACACTACCGGACTTTTCCCGGTTCGTTGCTGAGGAGAAGCTCAGCTGAACTCTGATCAAACGCTAGACGAGCGCTCAGGTGAGGAGAACCAGCCGGTTCGGACTCCGGTTCCGGTTCGGATTCGGCTCCGGTTCTGGTTCCGGTTCTGGGCCCTGCGGGTCTCGACCCCCCCCCCCCCCCCCCCCCCCCCCGCCACACCCGCCCCCCCCCCCCCGGCCCCCGGGGGCCGGCCCGCCCCCGGGCCCGCCCCCCCCCCCCCCCCCCCCCGCCCCCCCCGCCCCGGGACATTACCGGGACACTACCGGACTTTTCCCGGTTCGTTGCTGAGGAGAGGCTCAGCTGAACTCTGATCAAACGCTAGACGAGCGCTCAGG
>CAAKHD010003850.1:0-13066 GCA_901007705.1 Fistularia tabacaria
TCACCGCTCCCATAACGGGTTGCGATTCTTTGATTTCCAAAACGTGACTCCGATGTCTTTACCATTTAAACACACACACACACACACACACACACACACACACACACACACACACACACACACACACACACACACAAAGGAAAATGCATATGTAAGTGGTTGTACACACAAGCTTGACTTGCAGATTGCTGCCCTGGAGTGTCTTCAGCAAATTAGTCACTCCTGCTTCCAGTCCCCCGTTGATGAAAATGCCGTTGCTGAAGTGGTACAGAAGGATTGTCCTCAAGACGTTCACATCACCTGCTCAGGACAGGAAGACATCGTTTACAGAGTGTGTGCCGATGGGTCCCTCTCTCACCTCAACCGTGCATCACATCAGTTCAGATAATCCGTGCAATTTCATCAAGAAATAACAGGGTGTCTTTATATTAAATTTCGAGTGAGCACAGACTTCTGAGCAGAGCCATGTCCGCTTGGCTGAGGCCTCCAAAGGCATCGTCTGTCGGTGCAAAGACTGTGATGGAGCCCTCCTGCCTTAACAGCTCTGTCAGACCCGCTGACTCCATGAGTGACAAGAAAATCCTGAAAAAGAGAAAAGACAGGAAATAGATCAATAAAATCCGACGGAATCCAAATTTAATTGAAACGAGAAGGATTCAATATTATTTTCTTTGGATATGAAATGGGAATTTGAAAAGAAAACATCACATGACATTCCTTGCTCCACTCTGATACTTTGCAGTTTTTATTTGAACCGTGTCTGTGTTTCATCATCGGTCTTAAATTTATTTTTCTTAGTCAACACTTTTGAATCCGCTCCACCAAAAATGGTAAAAAAAATATCAGCACTGGCTTATGTGAAACACTTACCTTTTTTTTTTTGACTACGAGTACAGATTTTGTTACATTTGGGCCAAAGCTACATGGCAATTTAAAGAAAGAATTACAGCCCCGAATGTCAAGTTGGGATTTGCCAAATCAGTAATTTTCTTCATTTTGAGATGAGTCTTTATTTATAAAAACAAAAAAGGGAATCGGTATGGAATCCGAATCTATGAATACAAAATGGAGACTCTATCAAAGCACTCACCAAACAGCATACAAATACAATAAAGAGAGAAAAAAATCTCAAATTACCGGACCGAACTGACATTGACCGATGGCCAACACTTGCATTGCTCATCATATTACAATCTGCTTGGATGTCCAGGCTGAGAAAGGCATATGCTGTGCAAACAGAGGAGAAAATAATCATTCTCACTTGAACCGTCCGTCAGCAATGAGCAGATCGTAGATGGAATTCTCAGCCGGCTTGATGATGGACTTCATCAGATGCAGCACCCCGTTGCTTCCTATCTTACTGCCGCGCACCATACATGCATTTTCAATGCAAAGAGCCTGACAAAAGAAAACAATTGCAGACTGGTGTTACTGGTCCAAGTCATCTGGTAAGAGTTTGGTAGATGGGTGGAGGACTTGTCACACTCTTCTGTCTGATTGCAACTCTCAAACAGCGCAATAGTTGGGAAATTAGTCGCAGCTGATACTGAAACATAAACTTTAAGGGGCAGAAAGACACGGCATCTACCAAGAACTGGACCAATTAGGTATTTTATTGCTTTTCTTTACAGTTAAAAGTCAACTAAAGCACTGTTAACAAGTGTTGATATGCTTCTTAAGTGCTCTCAGACCTCCAGTGTACAACCTGTTACTATTGCCCTTCTATACTTCTTATTAATTTCTTCTTCTCGCCTTTTTTTTTTTCTTCTCTGACAATGACACAAAAAACCCCAAAGTAACCCACACACACTCACGGTGCGGTAAATGAAGACTCGGAGCAGTTTGCCAGCTAATGTTTCCAGCAGCTGTCCATTGAAGAGTTCATTCAGCGTAACTTTGAAATTCACAATGTGGTTTTCCAGAAGGAGTCGCAGCAGCGATTGGTCCATTGACATCACCTCCCCTGACAGAAGCAACAAATATTATAGTTTTAATGTGACATTTGCAAAAACATATGGCAGTTGTGAATTGTTATATTGAGTTTCTTGCATGTGGGCCCTTTGGGATAAAACAAGTTCTCATTTGTTTGTCAAATATGGTTTCAGTGTCACTGTGCCACCCTCGTCTGGAAGAACTCACTGTTGAAGGCAGAGTTGACAGGGACGAGGAGCGTGTAATCCGTCTTTGGACGGAGGACAGAGGCTAAGCCCAGTTCAGCCACCAGGTCGCTGAAAGTACTCTGGTCTCCCGCCAGTTCCATCACTTCCTTAGCTGATGGGGATCACATAAACACGGCACGGTGGTGAGAAAAAAAAACCGAAAAGCATTGAAATGTGACGCAGCATAACCAAGACAATAAATCAGGGTGGTTTACCTGAGTCGGGCACAAGTACTTGGTCGATGAGGTGGATGACGCCGTTGGTGGTGACGATGTCCTTTTTGAGGACCATTTTGATGCCATTGACTGTCAGGCTGTCCCCGTCGCAGCCTATCTCTATGACGCCCCCTTCCTCCGTCTCATACACAGCGCCTGCCATGATTGCCTCAGAACACTGGACGCTGTTCAGCAGGTGATATTTCACCAATGCTGAGCGGTTTCAGAGACAGTGGGGTCGGAGGCGGGGTGGGAGTAGAAAGAGACGACAAAACCGCATCGTATCGAATTACTACATATTGTATTCGTAAATCGGTCCGTCGAATCCAAGGTTAACATAGCAGTTTTTACTCGCTCATGTTCTGTCAGCTCTCTCATATTCTCCCAGGGAACATGTAAGCACTTCCCTCACCATTCATATATTGGATTACACCACCGACCACGTCGGGCTGTCAAACTGAACAAGCAAAACTAAGCCTGCAAAATCAAAACCATACAGATTTGATTCTAACGGGAAAAACACTTTCAAACCCACAAAAATGCAAACGCATCCTCTGCTTGTTTGCCAAGTGTCTAAGAATGTATCTGAGGATATATTGTTTTCCCAGAGGAAGCTACTCAGTGATATTATTGGCTGGAGAGTGACTCAGTATGAGCTGCAGATAAGCTGCGACTATGGAAACATAAGTCTCCCTTATTCGCCGTGCGATTCTAGAGGACGTGTGTGTTTGTGAATGAGTCTGGCTTTGTCTCAACTCTCCATGCTGCATTAGCTAAATGGATTTAGTATTAGTTGTCCATTCTTGAGATAGCTCTTATCCTTCAGCCTCGCAGGAAGCCACTGTCGGACTCGCAGGGCCAGAACGTGTGTGTACTTTAACTTTATCTATAATTGCAATAAAAGGATGTCACAATAGAGTCACGTAACTGACTGAATTTTATTGGCTGACACCAAATATCCTGAGATTCACAGGCCGATCTGCGATCTGATTCAATATCATTTCTAGCCAACATTTTATGCATTCAAAATAACTTCTTCTTTTGATTTTTATCATCAATGTTCCCCCTACAAAGCATATTTTTTTTACAAAACTAGTGATGGTATTCTTGTACTCATAGTCGGTTGGAGCATATCATAATTTACCTGCAATGATGGCTTTGTCTCCCATTATGCGCTCGAGGTAGCCTGGTCTCAATCTGTCAAAGGCATTGTTAGTGGGAGCGAAGAGAGTGTAATGGCCTGGCTGGTCCAGTTTGTCCACCATGCCAGCAGCCACTGCTGCAGCCTGGTCAATAACATGTAAAGCATTAGTGTGTGCTTTTACTTATAGTTACGCATGCTTTGAGACTACTTTAATCGGATAATTTTCCAGTTGCAGCATATTTAATAGTAGATAATGTTTGGTTTGGAGGCAATTTTCACAGATAAGTTAATAGAATTGTATGTTCTACAAAGATTACGTTGAATGAGGAGAGCTCATCTGTGTTATCCAGGACGTCCCTGATGGTGTTGCCCACGGCGCTGATGACTCGGTCAATGACGTGCACCACGCCGTTTGTAGCCACCTGGTTACCGTGGATGATCCTTGCGCAGTTTACCGTCACAATCTTAGAGAGGAAATTGGAAAATGAGAGATGTTTGAAAAAAAACAAATAGGATATTGTGACAATGCTCTTATACTGACCCCGTTTGAGTAGTGGTTTATGTAAAGCCCCAGGTCGTTGTACATGGAAGTGACCGTCATGCCATCCCTCATGTCTTTGGTCAGAAGGCGGGAGTTCACCATGTGGAAGTGAAGAGCGTTGTAAAGCTCAATGTTCACATTGCTCTCCAGTGCTGAACGTGCAGACTGTAAGGAATTTTTGGAATAAGTTTAAAAAATTCAAATAAAGAGAATAGTCTCTGCATCCATTTCTGATTAGATATCTGCTCTACTCACTGGGTCCAGCAGGTCCCAGGCATCATTGCTGGGTGCAAACATAGTGAATGTGCCTTTGCCCTTGATCTCCTCTCTCAGCCTGGACATGTCAGCGTATTGCTTTGTGGTTGTAGCCTTCACAAGCCCCAGTGTGCCATATACGTGGTCTATGGGAGCCACTGGTTGAGGGAAAAAAAGTCATTACTTAGAAACAGAATTGATGGCTTTAGTGAAATGAATACGTCTTTGATTTATTTAAAGCCTGATAATGATTATGTGAAATGTGATTTTTGGGCCAGATGTGGACTGTGACGGGGGGGTACTTACCTGCAGGACATCCTCTCATGCCCTCCAATGACATGTATCCAGGGCAACACTCATATATAACATCTCTGCCAAAAAAGAAAAAGACAAAAAAGGCTTGTTGTTATATGAGCTTTTTGGAATCCACATTTTATATCAGTGACTCATATCTAGTTGTGAAAAAAATGCATGATTTAGAGCTTGTGTGAGGACATGTTGAAAGGTAACCCATAAATGGAAATGAATCATTGTCTACTGAGGTTTTAGAGTCCACAAATCACACTATGAGTTCAACAGGAATGAAACTTTTCAACCCCCCCATAGTAAAAAAACGTAAAAAATGTAGCGTCGCCCTAATGGTCGTGTTTTAAGTAAAGTATATAAAACCCCTGATAAATGAAGTTGACTGAAGGAGAAGTAATTGATATAATCTTTTTCAGCAGGAACAGCCAATGCAGGGCCTTGTCTTGGCCTGGGAGCCGATCGCAAGTCTGCTGATATTTCAAGCCCTCCTCGATGTCACGTTGTTACGTCACGTAACACAACGACTTGAGAGGATAGAGCACTACAGTGGACACTGGCCATAAAACAGAGTGTACATGGTGTCTTTTCAAGTCATGTACACACATCCGTTCTTTTCAGAAACTTTAACCGTAGCAGAGAAGCGGCATTTCCAACATTTTATTTGTCGTTGAGCCGATGGCTAATGTTCTCTTCAGATGTTTGGGAGTTATCTGCGAAACCATTTTTCCTTAAAACTGGGAATGTTTCACGGACTGCGGACCGTCTTGCAGTTCGACCTTCCAACGGAGCCATATATAATAATGGCATAGGTTTTTAATTGCGGGTGAGCTTCTAACTTCTACTTAACAAATAAAAGAACCACAACACACTGGATAGCAATAGAGTCGGAAAAAAACAAACAAATAAACAAATAAAACAACAAACAAAAAGCAGCAATGAGAAAAAAAAACACCAATAAAATGAGAGGAGTCCATTTAAATGCTTCCTTCAGAAAACCTTCCTCAAGAGCGCGTCTCCAACCGAGCCAAACGCACAAAAATCCCGGAGAAGCCTTCAAGCTGTGATGCCTAATATAAAGAGATCTCTTTAAAAGTAACTGGCCTCCAACAGCAAATAAAAAAAACAAATGGTGAAATATTTGAATCAAAGAAACTAAAGTTGATCGTGTGAGAACGGAAGGACCGGAATAGTGTGAAAATATCAACAGTGTTATTTTGGAAAACACAAATCATGAAGTTGGACGCTGAAGACGCAATAATATCGTCGAGAATTCCTAAAGCTTACCTCCTGTTAGCATCATTGTTAAAGATGTGTAAAAGAGACGTTCATGGGGCGGTCACAGTAGCAGAGTCAGACAACAGGGTCTTTTAAAGGCTACAGTAACCTGCCTCATTTCCAAGGCAAACAGCTTTACAGTACACACTTATATTCGGTGATGCTACAGGTGGCCCGAGCCCTATCCTGACAATTCACTTTCTGTGTCCTTTTTTAACGGGAGCGGAAACCGGGTTGAGAGAGAGGCTTTTGACAAACTGTGAAAACCGAGCTTTAAGAAGTAGAAACATCCTGTCAGGAGGCTGAGAGGACATGTTAATACAAAACACACTGACAGAGTTAGCGCTCATAATCCTCAAACTCCTCAACCCTTGGGTGGCTTAAAGGGAATCCGGACTTCAGCGCTGTGTGGGAAATGGAGTCTGAAAGAGCAGACACTGTGAACCACAATCAATATTCCAGAAAATCCACATTTAACCAGGGGATAAATTGTGTTTTCCGTGTAGATTATGACTAGAGACTGAAATAAGGAGATTTTATATTTGGAACTTATCTTGGATTGACAGACATCATCCAAGATGCAAAAAAAAAAAGGGAGGAAAAAAATCTTGTGGTGAATCAAAGTGTCCGATTATGACTCAGTAATGATCCACAAGAGAAACCGCGGCGGAGTTCCTGAATGCTGGAACGAGTCGAATTGGGATTCAACCAAAAACAAATCATGATTTCCAGTTGGAGCCTGCAGCTGGAGCTCAACGGTGTTTGCTAAAGAGGCTTGTTCAACGCTGCATCCTGCTTTCTGTTTTTACATGGAAATAGAGTCTTTCTATAAATTGTGCTGTCGCCGAAGGATTTACAACCAAAACAAACAACCGTTTGCTTCCTTTTGAAATGTTTACTGTATTGACAAGCCGGCAGGAGCACCCGAGAAACTTCTAAATCATAACCCGCACTCATTCGTGTCTTGGCTTGTCAATCCATTCAGCGTCAGTGTTTATATTTACAAAGATCACGCTACTGAATCAGCCTTTTCTATTGCAAGCCTGTGGAAACGCATCAAATTATTAACTAGATTCCCTCCTCCGGGTAGATGCTTCAGAATGGCCTATAAAACGACAGAAACAGACCGAGAAGTCGTGTTCCTTAAAGGGGAGAAAAATCACGCTTGACTCATTTGTTATAATGTTATAAATACATGAGCAGTGCAGTGCAGCGCAGCTGGCTGCGACAGAGCAGTATGAAGTCATTTCTCCATGGGATAATAGATGTACTGGAGACCAGAGACAAATACTCGCAAACAGGCTTCTGGCAGTGGCACTGCATGTGGCTTCCAGATGACCAGATGTATCAACACAGGGCACACACACATACACTCACACACTCAACTCTTGCGCATTTGTGTTTTAGTCATTTTATGGGACATTTATTAATTTCTTGGACTTTTACTCTCATCACAACTTGCACGGGCCAAACCCATGAGCAAGAACCAAGAACTAAAACGACCCTTGTCCTGCGAAATGTGGTTCTTGTCTCCGAAGTTCCTCATCACATTGTCCCACGCTGTTAGTCACACAAGCAAAAGACAGAGACACAGCAGACAACAAGACACACATGTTCACGTTGACATTTAAAGAAGGTGGGGCTCTCTGGCATCGGATAAAAAAACATGAGTGTTTTTCCTGTGATGTAATACTCAATCACAAGCCTCTCCTATGTCCACATGAAGATTTGGTTTTCCGTCCAGTCTTGGTGGCCTTATCGACATTTGGAACACATAGCATTTTATCTAACCACCGATAAAGGCATACATCCTGCAAGGTTCTCGTATTCTATTGGCATCTGTCATCTGCTCCCTGCATACTGAGTGTTTTGAGGAAGAAAGCTCCATGGCATCAATTAGCTCTCAAAGTTATCATAATCATTTTTAAATATTTATGATAATTATTACAAGCTGATTGAGGGGTTGCCATTAAGTGTTAGTGTTCCTTTACCAACTTTGCTGAAACATGTTCCTGCTGAAGCCAACAAAGCGGCAAGATTTCCTTTTTTTAATACTTAGTCGTTGTTTTTTTAGTTTCTTTGAATGTATTTTTTTCATTTCATATCATCAATGTATGGGCCGTGCATTAAAAGTGTAAACAAACATGTAAATAAATCTACACTGTCAAGCAGGTACTGTAGTAATTACTTGAATTATATTTTCATTATATTTTGTGATTAATTTAAGATTAATTACCCTGAGCAACTGCACTACTGTCTATCCATCTCCTGTACATGAAGTATAGATCTATATTTCTTATATTTCAACTCCTTACTGTTATTGTATCTGCATAAAGCACCAATTTGTGCGCAAATGTGTTTGCACAGTATTATTTTTTACCCTCTCTTGTGCAGATGAGTGTGATGAAAAAGAAATGTCATTCACTCCTTCCATCCCCCTGAATGCTCAAACATCTCCAGCCGAGCCTTACACTCCATCTACACGTCAGTGCTCATGTGCCGTTCGTTATGAATTTTGACAGTTTTCATGTATCATTCATTTTTTCTTTTGTGCTCTAATAAAAGTTGCATTTACTATCATATGAAATAGTTTCATTCTTTCTCATACGAACATTTAGCCAATCTGATGCAAATATAAATGGATGTAAATTTGAATAGGTGTGTCACTCAAAAGACCACAGCGTGCCCATTCATGCACCCACACACACATACACACACATAGGCACACTTGCAACTGAAAATGATGTGCCTGGAGATGCAAATGGTAGAATTCTATCATTCGTGCTGCACAAAAAACCCTAAATGCATGAAAAGTCAAATGCCAGAGGAGCGGTCGGCCATCAGTCAGTGCTGGGCTGAGGATTACACCATCAACAAGATGAGAAAGGAGCAAAGTGTGTGAGGAAGGCCATGTGGACAAAGACGGAGCGCTATCATAAACTGGACAGAGTTTCTAGTTTGTTTATAATGAGAGAACATGTGCACTCATTACCACTAAATCAAAAGTAGATGTCATAGTTCTCCGAGGTTGCTGACAATCCCCCCCAAAGTAAAGAAAAATGCACTCTTGGTTGGTTGAAATAACACCATTAAACTATAAAAAGTATCTAAAACATTCTGGCTCTGCTCTTTGTACTTTTTGGAAAAAGATTGCAGGGAAAACCAGTGAAAGGGAAGTGCGGCGATGCAATGCCGGACTGAATCGTCCCGAGGGTCCAGACAGTTGAGTCTCTGGTCCTGCTGACCACTGCGGCATGAACAAGAACTAATGGATGAGGGTAGTGATTGATCAGTCAAGGCAGGAAACTTTGCAAGGTGGGATTTATTCCTCATGTGGGCTTTTGAATGGCTTTAACTGAGGCAGAGTCACGGCTTCTGCAGAAGATCATCGGTCATTTGACATAAACTGTTAGAAGTTGGAGACAGATGTGCAGTGCGCTCAATGAAAAACCAAATAATCCCAACCATTTCATCCATAGAGCAGACTTACGCTTTCTTTCCACAGATGGTACCTTTGTACCAGGTCCTGCACGTGCTGAAGTACTTCTTTTTGGTCCCCTTGACCTCATGCAGAGCGCACATATTGGGTCTAAGTGACAAAGTGAGAAGCAGGTTTAGATGGAATGACGTGTCGGGTAGGGCAGGCGGGGGGTCACAGGTAGGTTTTGGAGGTTACAAAGTAAAGGAATGAAACAAGAACAGGAGATACAGTACGCTTACACGTAAAAACCTCTGTCTTCAGATTATGTTGAAAATGATTTAATGAGAAATTTAAAGGATTTTCCTCGAATTTCATCACTTTTAAAATTAGGCACTTCATTTACCACACGAGGGTAAAACATGTTTATAACTCAAAAATCAAAAAATCACATTCTAGCAATCTTAACAATTGAAAACTTGATGACGCTCATATGATCACACCTTATGCAACAAAGGTTCTCACAAAGTGTGTCCCAGAGCTGTGGATGTATCAATTAATAATCCATGGAAAAAAAAATCAGTGTACGCTATTCTATTATTTGGGCATTTGTCATCCAGTCACACTGCCTCCCATCTCGAAGATCCTCCCTCCGTCCCCCGGGGTGCTTACCCTTGCTGCTTGGCCCTTATGCGGCTGTGGGTGACAATCTTGTCATAAGCCGAGGAATCCACACTCTGTAGAGAGCAGAGTGCCACCAGCACCGAGGTCACCGCAAGCAGCTGATGCATCCTGATGAGGTATCAGTCCTCTGCACTGCAAAGGCACAAACACACTTTCACACACAGTGCAGGGTGAGGGAGCTTTTATACGTCTCAGTAACACACACCCATACCCACCCACTTACTCAATGCCTTCTCCATATCGTTACGTTCAGCTTTCACCCCCACACACACCCTTCTCTTTAGTGAAAATCCACCCTTCCTTCCTCATGACAATCTTATTGTCTCTCCCTCCCTCATGTTGTTGCACAGGAATTTCTTTACCACCATCCCATCCCAGAGCAGGGACAGCAAGGACACCCTGTAACTCAAACTTCTTACTCCCTGGCAGTCCATAAATGCAGCTTATCTACAAGTTGTTCACAGTCCCTCAAAGGTCTATTGCACCGCTATATAGTGTTGATATCAGAGAAAAAAGGCTATTTGAGTTTGACTTCGAAGTGGATGACAAAAAGGGATAAATGCAAATTTTATGCTGACTCGTTTAGAACAAATTTATTTCACGGCTTCACATGAAAAGAGCAAAACAGGCAGAAAATACATCTAAAAATAAAAGCAAGCCCAGTGGAATTTGTAAGTGATAAATGTGAAGTGATTTGACTGACGCCCTCTGGCTTGAATTAAAAACAAGTTTGGATGAATTTTGAAGATCCAAACGTTTCAAGCTGCTCGATAATGGGTTGATATTTTCCCCGGCCTTTCTACCTGCCTTGCCTCTCCTAAAACTCCCACACGAGCTCCCCCTTCTCATTATCCCTCCTGTCATGTTCAAAAGCTTAACTCCCCTTTGCTCCCAAACTTTTCCGACAGCTGTCCCCTCCTCTGAGCGAGTCGGATCTGATTGGACTGTCAAAAGGGAGAAAAGGATTGAAAAACATTAAACAGGCACCCTGGATGTTGACTTATTTTAGAGTTATGACTCTTTGTAATAAGACCTTAGAACTTCAGGGCTGTGCTGCAAACTAGATAATTCAATTGCTGTGTTATGTTAAATCAAGATAAAAGTATATGAGTGTCTCAAATTGAAAAACAAACATCTCGTAATTCCTGATTGCAAGCAAAAAAAATCATCATTATTTATATCATGATAAACTACATCACCACCGATGCATTCACTCTTTATGAACTCAAATGACCTTTCCAGCAGAACAAGGAGGCAGACCTGTCTCCAATAGGACTTCCTCCCTCGGGACCCAACTTCCTGTCTGCGATACTGTCTTAACATGTGATAATCACCCTAAACACACCGGAAAAAAATGACAGACACCCCTTGCTCTGGTCGTTTCCAGACACATTTGAGCCAAGCACAAAGCGGGCCACACACACACACACACACACACACACACACACACACACACACACACACACACACACACACACACACACACACACACACACAAAGGCACACATACACACACGCGCATACAAAAGTACCTACATGATTGCTTGTTGCACTCAAAGGGGGGTCCCTCTCTTCCTCTAATGTTTTGCTCCCCGCTGAGAGCAGCATGAGATCCCCTTGCTGCCAACTGGATTTTGCTGCAGATTTTCTCCAGGTAGAGCTTATTCTGGATCTGAGATCAGTCCGTTTTATCGAGAGGACTCCATCCTAAAATGACATCTCCCCCTGGTGGTGAAAACATGTGGGTACTCGATTTTCCAAACGTGTCGAGCCTTTATGGTGTTAATGTACATTCCAGGGCTTTAAAATATAAAAAACTCAAATCACATGACTCATCACATTATGTTCACATTATGTCTTGCAGTTGTGGCAATTCTGATAGTTCTTCTCGTTTTGAACACAAAAACTGAAATGAAACAAGGTTGACTGGCGACTGTAATTTGCCTAAATGTGAGAATGAAAGAGTGAATGGTTGTTTGTCTCTATATGTGATCCCCGCCTCTCGCCCAATGACAGCTGGGTTAGGCTGTTTTTCTGTATTAGCCGAGTTTAGTGATAGTCTATCACAAACACAGTAGCATTTCAGCAGTCTTCTCATCTAATTAGTTTGTGTGAATTTCACCACTTTTTTTCTCCGTATTGTTCATTTCTTGCTGATCAGTCCCAGCATGCCAATAGAATACGAGAACAAATGTCCAGCTGGTGGTTGTGGAAAAAAAACTTTGTTTCGGACTGTTTTTAACTTTTTTTTTTAACGTTTGGCTGTTTTCTCATCATTTTATGTACTTTAAAGATAATGAGTTAATAAATATCAGCTATCGAATGAATTCCCTATCTTGAAGGAACATCATGTTCCTCACACATAGACGCATACATTTCTGAAGAACAAAAAATCAGCAGAATCCAGTGAGCCGAAGTTCACTTCACCAGTAAAACATGAGAATGAGGGTTTCATCACTGAAAACTGCCAAATGGGCCAGTTTTTCTGAGTTTTGATCTCTGATCTGAGTCCGCTACTGAATGCACCACGGCACGTCAGCGCGTCTGCACTCAACAAACTCCCATGGTTTCATGACTGTACACCTCTTGCGGGTCCTCACAGAGATCCACACCTGCAGTACGTGACAGCTGCTCACACCGCCCTCCAGCTGCTGCGCAGATCAATGGCCTTGTTATATGAGAGTTGCGTAATGCAGACAGTAAACTGCAGCGCCATTGGTGGGAGTGCCATGCACATACACTCAGCTGTTGCGTCACGAGAGCCCAAAGAGGAAAAAATACCAAAAAAGTCTGTATGAAAAAGATAAATTAATGAATCCCTCACGGGGAAACTCCTTCCCTGCCTTTAACCCATCATGGATGAACCGCGAGCAGTTGGCTGCCGTCTATCGGCACCAGAGGAGCAGTTAGGGATGCAGTGTCTTGCTCAACAACACTTTGACACACTAGGAGGAGGCGGGAATCAAACCAGGGATGTTCGTTCTGAGCCCCCCCCCCCCCCCCCGCCCCCCCCCCCCCCACCCCCCCCCCCCTGCGCCTCCCCCCCCCCCCTCCCCCCCCCCCCCTTTC
>CAAKHD010003850.1:23078-40520 GCA_901007705.1 Fistularia tabacaria
TTTAATTGGTAGAACGGAGGAGAGGAGGTATAAATTGGGACTCTGTCAAAGGTGTCTCTGTGCAGCCAGCCTGGGCAGAGCACCGAGGAATAGCAAGCTCACTGGATCCACCCCTGGGAGTAACTTGCCCAGGTTCTCATCATTTCTACCCCGGCTCTATATCCAATCTAACAATTCTGCATTATACACACTGAAATCCACTAAAAGTAATGAAAAGCTATTTCAGGCTATTCATATTGTTAACAAATCCAGAAAGCGATTTCTGCTTATTAAACAGGGATTCCTGCTCATTTCATTCTCTGGTTATGTTTTTTAAAAGACAATTATCTTGTGAAGGTATGCAACTGAGCCGATAAAGTAAGCATGCACATTTATCACAGTTTTGTATTAGTTGTCAGACCAAATTTCAGATTTGAAATTAAAACGGCAACTCCCAGTTCAGAGAGAAATCTGTATCACTAGCGCCAGACATGGCTGTTAATTTGTCTGTTTTTTGTTTGTGGTACAATGCGCAGTGAAAGCATTTCATGATAACATCAAGATGGGCAGGAAAACGGATGAATGTAAAATGGGCTGTTGACACCCTCATAATTATTTATGTGCAATTAAAATGCAATACAAAGCTTAAAACTTGCTTGATAAAAATAGAGCGGTTCTCCGACAAACACTACTGCGGCAGAAATCCTAATTACCTCTCCCGCTCCAATGGTGTGTTGAAAAAAAACATTTTAGCTCGTGTTAACTCCTTATCCAAAAAAATATATTTATAGTATCGGTGAATTTCCAAGAAATCAATGAAAGTGGATGTAGTGACCTCTGAGAGAGTGACTTTGGAAGTGAATGCAGCCTGACTTCCTCCCTCCCTCCATCTCTCCCTCTATCTCTCTCTCTCCCTCTCTATTCTTGTTACCAACTACAATTCTATCCCAAAATGAAGCGGTTGCATTGTATCTCCTTACCTTGCCTGAACAAATGTTACAAATGTTTGCATTATGGAAATATTAATATCTAAAAGGTAATCCCCATTTCACATCTTCACAGTTAATTTCTAATTTTAGAGCCTTTTATTCACTTACAAGTCTAAACAGAACTCCTGGTAATGGGCTTGGCAATTCGGACAGTGAAATCAGCTCCTTTCATTTCCATTTATATGAAGATAAGCCTGGCTGAATCTGAGCTGGTGCACTATCTTTGTAGATTATCATTAAGCTCTACAAGCACCAAAATTAATGAATCCTTATTTCCATGTCACATAGCTAATGTGGCCCATATCCTATTAATCAGTCAATTTAAGTTCAGCCGTTTGTTACATCAGCATGAATGAGCAGCAGACATTACAGCCTGTCTCAACATGTGTAACGTTGATCCTGCATGAAATGATGGAAAACGATGAGGAAAAAAATCTGTATGATGGAAAAAAAGAAAGATCACTCATATATGGTGAATAGGCACTGGCTTGGCATACAAACACACTAGTACACATTTTGAACACTGAATAAATCCATCCAACCATCCATCCAATTCCCCCGCTTATCCGTGGTCGGGTCACGGGGGCAGCAGCTGGAGCAGGGAGGCGCAGACTTCCCTCTCCCCAGCCACATGAACAAAAAGGCATCAAATGTCTGAAGATCACACACTGCCGAATAATTCTTCAGCTTGAATTAAGTCCAAGTTCTCAATATTCTTCCTGCACTGTTGCTGTAGCATCCTGAGTTGCATGATGTAACCATCCATCCATCCATCCATCCATCCATCCACCCATCCACCGTTACACCTAGGCGGAGGTGATGGACATCCAGCCACCCAGTGTGCACAGATCCAGTGTAACAATATACCGACACACCCTCTGCTATTGCGACACACCCAATATGACAGATGTGGAGCTATGGGTTTCGAAAATTGGCGTGAGCCGCTAATAAAATCATCTAAAGACCAACCATATCTTCGTACCAGAAAACAGCCCTGTGTCTACAATGGAGGCTGCATGCGGTATGCCCCTGGGGGGAGGGTGGATTCCTGCTGCACTATAAAGAAATAGGTCTCCCATATTTAAGCTAGTTAATACTTCAGTTGTCAGCTTAATGAAAAAAATAGCATGTTTGTAGGTGTGATGGACTGCATTTTACATGCAGTGCTTCTTTTTCTGGGGAATGAAAGATATCATTGCAGTGTCCTTCACAATTACAAAACAACCGTATTTACTGCATTTTCCTTCCCTGACAACCATTCATTGAATCAAATGTGTCTTATCGAATTGAAGGTTTTACTTTTACTTTTACTTTTTCGAAATTATGACCAATTCATTGGTGTAGCGCTGCACTGCACATTTTCTTTCTATCAAGAATGTTGTGTATTCATTAAGAGGAGCTTGGATAAACACGTACAAATCTCAAAGCTTGCACATCCCCAGACAGGTTTGACATGCATCATGCCTACCTCTTTTTGATGGTACTTGATGGCCAATTTCAGTCTTGCCAGGTCACTGTTGTTTTCCTCCTCCAATAAATTGAAGTCATCTCTGTAGTTGAGAATCATTTCCAGCTCTCTTGAGCTTCTTGTCTGGTCCAGGAGATCTTTAGCAAACTGTTTACACTGCTGGGACAACTCTTCATACTCGGATTTGAACTCATTTTCCACCTTAAGAAGAAAAAATAATATGCATGAAAATATGTATGAAAATAAAAGAAAACGCCAAAGAACAAATGTGTCTGTGTGCAAAATGTCAAAGTGCGATTTTCAGTAAATTTAATCTGATCTTAATCTGCTCTATCATACCACGCAATATAAAAAATATACATATTCTACATAATAAATGAAATGTACAAATATATATATATATAAACATGTATTTGTTACTTTTCAGTGCTACCTTAGCCAGTCATTTCCAATTAATTGACCTTTACCTCTAGAGAAATATCTATTCATGATCTAGGTTTTCCACATCAATTCAAAGGGCACTGAATGTTACACGGCAAACTGACATCTCACGGAAATCCCAGTGGATAATGAATGCAGCATTCAGCCAATACTGCAGCAGTTCATTGAGGTCCGTTGTCCATACCTTACTGAGCTCTTGCAGCTCCCAGCTGAGTCTGAAAGCTGTGAGGAAGGGGTCCTCACTGGAGAGTGCAATTAGCGAGGGACTGGACAGAGCTTTGTAGATGTTGAGGCGTGAGCGAGAGTGCCGCAGGCTGTCTACGTCTGAACTCGACACGCACTCCACACAGTTACAGCGCACCTGCAGCATCAAACAAAAAGATTTTAATGAGGCTTGCCTGCATATAGAAATAAGTAATGTTCCAGTGAGATAATACATGGCTGTATCCACTGTTATTTGTCGACCCAGGGAAAATTATTAGGTATGGTTTATTTAGCATTTAGAACCGACAAGTGGGGTTGCACACTGAAAAACAGCTGGTATGATAAACTTCAATTGATCACATAGTTGAAACAACGTATGCGTATCTGTATTACAGATAAGGAAATGGGGAACTTCCATGTACGTTAAGGTAAAAGTGTATTGTTTTGGTTTTTTTCATTTTATGTATTTCCAAGAAAAGGGAACAATACATTTGATTGGTTCACAGTTACAAGGGGACTTTGAATTCTTAACATTTGATTGGCTTGCTAAAGGTCAATGGGGCTTAGAGTTTACCGGCATGTGGAGGCACAGGAAAAAACTGAGCTATATAGGAGTGTTGACCCCTGAGCATCTCCACCTGATGGTGGATACAGAAGACAAAGGAGACATGAAAAATTCAATATTGCAGCCACAGCGTCCAGAAACACTTTCTTTGTTTTTTCACCAATTTTTCTTTTTGCGAGTTTGCACGGGGCTCAGCTGAATTCTCAACCCTGAGTGCAGAATGAGTCATTTCGAAACTGTTTTCAAGAAAGAAAAAGTGGTTGTTTATTTTAAAGACTAACATTTTGATGGAAAATACAATCAACATGCATCAAGCTTAAGACAACGGATAACAATAATCATAGCAGCATAAGATTAAAATCGTTTCCAGGATCCTTACACTTGCCAGAATTTTGTATAATATTTATATAATAACATTTTATTATACTTATAATATCATAATTTATAATATTTCATCTTAATAAATGTAAGTATCAAATGATTCTGTTACCTGACTGCCATGGCGTTGAGTTGGTAGAACCATTTGGCCCATGAATAATGTTACATTTTCAATGAAATGACGCGAACGGAAAAGGATTCCGTTTTATCTCTGCAGCCATTCAACAGTTTTCATTACCGGGGCAAATTTGATAAAACGTACACATGATCCAGGCTCACCTCATGCGGCTGGGGCATGGAAACCCCTTTCTGCACCAAAAGCTTGATGATTTCATAGTTGTTGGTGTGTGCAGCGAGGATGATGGGAGTAATGTCAGGGGTGAAGTCAGAGAACTGCTTGTCCAGTAAGATAGGAGGAACCTTTCAAAGGACACAAAAAGGACAAATACTTCAATCAAACATGAATCTTATGAAGGCTCCTGAGACAAACCATTCAGTCTCGTGATCAATTCCGTTTTTATTTTCTTTCTGTCAATTGCAATTGACACAGTTGTAACTTTGAGGCCATTGATTTGGTAAAGGACGGAGCTTGCTCCCCTCAGGGTGCTGTTCAATTGCCTTTGCAGCAGAATTAAATGGTATGAGCAGAATGCAGGAATGGCTTTAACAGGAGAGATGCAATTAGAACTACCCAAATACCAACAAGAAAGACTGGCGTTACACATAACATGCCATTTTCAGTATATCTCGACTACTGTAGCAGCTGCTGGCTTAAAAGTGTCAGTATCTCACACATTTGAGAGGGAATCTGTATTATCAGAGAAAAAAGTAATTCCACCTATTCCTCTTATCAACTACTCCAGCTTCGCCTTTTTGGTACTCCCATGTCAATCAATGGGAACACACAACTGCAGGCTGCAGAGCCATACGATGTCTCTTTTGTCTGGTTTTAATTGAAGGGGTATTATCTCATTCTCTGAAAAAGGAGACAGAGAAGTAAGAGAAAAGACAGGCAGAGTGTAGATGAAGGCTAAATACGAAGGGTGACAGAGCCTCTTTAGTATCTTGACACAGAATCAGGGCAGAACAGATAGGAATACTGAACTCCCAATACAGCTTTAACAAAACTAGCGCTGACTAAATGGACTCACACCAATATCAAATACACATATTCTAAGTTGGGCTGAGGTGTATGCCGGATGCTGCAATTGACAAGTGTTTCAAGAGACAGATGGAAGCTGATGAACCTGACAATACACTGTCATGAATCTACTGCGAGTCGGTCCGTCTCATCTGATCATCTGATGGTGGAAAAAAAATATCGCACTTTCTAATGGTTGATTTCTACAGGAGAGGAGACTTGACGTCAAAGTGGCAGGGACATGCGTAAGGCGGGAAGGGATTTGTCAAATTACATCTTTTTTCATGAGTTCTATTGAACCTTGGTTTACAGCTCTTTTGTTCCAAATTTATATTGCACATTGCAATATTTGAGAAAACCAAAAAGTAAGCCATGGCCTTACACGTCTCATTGTAGTGACATTTCATAAGCAAAGCAAAGAAAAGCAAAGCAAAGAAAAGCAAAGCAAAGAAAAGAAAAGAAAAGAAAAGAAAAGAAAAGAAAAGAAAAGAAAAGAAAAGAAAAGAAAAGAAAAGAAAAGAAAAGAAAAGAAAAGAAAAGAAAAGAAAAGAAAAGAAAAGAATCAGGCTCCATTAGGAATTAATCCCTTAATGATGTCGCAGTCGTCAAATGTCTCTGGATAATATTTTGTGCCGCCAGGTGGCGCTGTTGCACAAGACCCAGAAGGAAATCCCGACCCTTTAACACATAGTAGTCAAGTTGCGCGAGAATTGTATGGCGCGTCAACTGCACTCACGCCAAAGGCGGATAGTTTGTTTTTTAGCTTTTTTTCTTAGTGATCCACAGGTACGTAAAATGCGGCGTGGGATAGCTAATATGCGGCCTGTTTACCTCTCGGCTGTTAGATAAACCATCTCATTGATTCATGTGTTCAGAAAGCGGTTAAAACCGATCGTTTTGATGTTGGGTAACTTTATGTATTTAGCTAGCAAGCGTCAGTTAATGCTAACGCCAAAGTGAGAAGGAGGTGGATCTGCTCTGTTGAAACCTCATCAGTTTTTCCAAAGGAGGATAATGAAACGTGAATGCCCGTTGAAAAACGAGGGGGTTATAAATATGTTTCATAAATATATATTTTGTTTGACAAGTTGATGTGGCATAGTATTATCCTTATATTCCAGTGACATGAAGTATCACAAGTACCCGAATGCTGGTACCGAAGCAGCTTTAGCTCAGATACAATAGCAGATTTGTGTATCTTTTGTGCATGGAATATTTTTTAATGTTAAGCCATGAAGATTCACATGTAACACCTTATTAGACTTTATTCGATTCTAACTTTAATTTAGTAAACAAAAAAATGATCAATTGGATACTTTTATCCAATAAGAAAATCACACAAAATAATATTCAAAGCCAGAGATATAGATGGATATTTTCAAGGGCTCTCTCTAATAGAAAAAATAATCAAAAAAAATTAAAAAGTAAATGAAAACTTCTTTTTTTTTCGTAATGCTTAATAATGATATTGACTATATCTGATGATCTTCTCCTTTCCCTTTCGGCTTTTCCCTTGATATTAACAGTAATTGCCAATGCACTTAACAATTTTACCACCAAAACCATACGATCTGTTCCATGCGCATTTCACAGTTTTCTAGCACACATCTTTTCACATTTGTATACATAGTTCACTGCTTTACACCCTTCTTACAACTTGATACGTTCCAAGCCAGGGAAAAATAAGCATCCAGTGCACTTTGCTAGTTACCTTCCTACACAGACACATATCAAAGCGCCTTTACAATTCAAGTCTACTCACAATAAGGGTCTGCACTCAAGACTACACATAGAACATAAGTGAAAGCTTGGTTTGGACAGGTTTGGATAGGATGGGTGATAACTAGAGGAGGAGAAGATGAGCATCGGAAGGAATCAGACACGAGGGCGAATAGACGAATAAAGGGCATGTTGCCTGATGAAATCATATCAAATGGTCAACTAAAGAGTGAGCATTGGGGAAGTAAGTTATGCGGCCTAACTGTTTCAGTTAATTCACCTGTGTCATTCTTACCTCACTGCTGTGTTTTGTGTGTACGGATTTACAAAATCACCTTGTATTTCTCAGTTATTGTGCCAAAGGAATGAGAACAACTACAATCAAGTTTGGTGCAAAAATCCTTTCGTACTGTTGTGATGGCTGTTTTTCTGGCTTTAGTTAAATTATTATGCTTAATTTTCAAAATCATCAAGATTACACCCACAATTTTTTCTAGTGTAACATCAATATCATGTATCGTTCAATATTATGTACTAGGAGTTGAGTGGAGGAATGTTAAGACTCATATTTCCCAGAGGAGAATGATCAAAAAACCTATGTACCCCGCTCTGCATGTGGGAGGGGGGTTTCTATCTTCATCAAAAATCCTTGGCCTGTGTCCAGACATGGAGCAGGTTGAGCACACTACAGGCTGGAACATGTGAAGTTCTAATAGTAGTATTAATCATCAGCAAACTGCTTAAAATGCACCATTAGCATCTGCTAAGTGTGATGTAACAAGATTCTGTGCATTTGATTCTACTGGTCTTTTTTGAATCTCCTCCAAGGTTTTCTTGTCTCATCCTGCACAATAAAAAAATGTGACCCAGAGTAGTGTTATTTTAAGTGACAGAAAATAACCTCGAATCCATATTTATCGTTATCGGCTGTCACATCAAACTTGGTAATCTTTAAATTATTCACACGTTACGTAAAAGTCGGAAGGAGAATGGGTCAATTACATAACTATCTCTACGTACATAATACAAATAAAACAAAATAAAAACAGATCCTCAAGCCCTAAGTCAGAAACACAAAGCTAAGCAGAACATCTTCAAGATTAATACAGTAAGGCTGTTCTAAATACTTCTACCCCCCACACACGCTGGCCGAAAAACAAATAACCCAAAACATTTGCAGGGTGATTTCAAACCCACTATTCTGACAACTAGAATAATAGGTGAACTAACTGCACACAATTCCAACCAAGCATGAAATGAATCTTCATATCAGAAATCTTGGAAAAGATGTTTGCGACAGATAGGGTGCACCTTTCCCTGCCTTTTAATACAATCAGTCAAGGATGTTGGATGAGTGGGAATGGTGTTTTTTTCCAAACCTACTTATGCAATCAGAATGGGTATTATCTCGCAAAGATATTATGGTATTCAGAGGAAATGGGGATGCTGACAGATATCATAGCTGAGGGGTTTAGACTGGAAATTTCTGGTCTCTATTAGCCCTCCATACATTTGCTAGTGTGCCATTGTGCCACTGCTTGTGCCCTGTTTTGTTTTCTAATCCATTTTTATTCATTTCATTACAGAAGTCACAGCCTAAAACAGTACAAAAAAACCAGCCATTAGTCTCCCTTTCAGTTCATCCGTCAAGCCATAGACGTGTGTTCCTGTGTGGTTAACAGTACATTACTGCTGAAAAAATGGCAGTGTTTGTTTTGAGAGCAGCAATTAGTACTCATCAGGCTGTCATCGTCAACCAAATGGGGCAAAAAAAGAAGCCCAGAGTTTCTGTTACTTGTTTTTGGGGAACCAAAATAATATGCACATGCAGAGACACCACATTGTTAATGTCCAGTAGGCGACAAAAAGCACAGTTAACAGCACCAAAGGATGTCAGTCACCCATGCATCTGTGAAAGTAAGATTTCGAAGAGAGGTAGCATAAAGGCAAAGGTAGACTTGCAGGCTTTCACTTCAATAGTGGGAGTGGTTGAGGTGGTAGCTTCAGACCTGATGACCTCACTAACACTGAAATTCTAATGGTCATCATTCCTCTAAGGACATGAACCAAGTTAGCCTTGATTGTCTGCACTTCCAGCCACAATGAAGCCCCCACAGCAGAAACTTAAGCAGTTCCTCCAGACCAAGGGCTTCAAAGAGAGAGAGTTCAATACAACCATGCTAGTGATTCATTGGCAAGGATATCGAAGTAGCAAACAGGTACTTCATTTCAAAGACAACAAGTGTTAGCATAGTGTCATACATACCAAAGGGGTACCCACTTTTATCAAGAGAGGATTTTCCAGATAAATTTCCAGGACAAAAATCTGGATAGACTTTGTTACCATGTTATAATTGCTTGTAGACATCAGACATATTTATTTTCTGGACTCAATGGAAACCGTACACAAAAAAAAAAAAATCTCATGAAAACAGCTTTTTTGGGAGTCTGATTTTGTTGTTGCCCGAAATACTGGGTTATTGTTTTAATGGTAGAAATTGCTCCAGGCAGCTACATGCAGCCTCCAAGTTTTATAACGAGTATTCGCTGCTGTTGCTTTCTATACATCTGCAATTTTCTTGGAATCCCGAAGATTTGACATTGTCAAATTAGAATTTAAGATAAATTCACATTACCTAATTAAAATGAAAATTTAACTACCATCAGAATGAAGGAACTTGGTCTGTGCTCTAGGAGGATTGCTGTTTGGTCATAATTAATGCTGTGAGAAGTAGAATCTGTAACCACAATTTAGTACATATAAATCTATAAAGACAAATATTCAACGTTATTTCCCAATAAATGCAACTGAGAATAGCATCAGTAGAGTACAAATATAGCTTCTGGCCATATATGGAGTACAACTTCAGATCAGGTTCATCCGATATTTCAACAAAACTAAAAATAAGTTGACTGCACCAAAAATTATGTCTGATGATGCAGCAAAGGAGAGCAGAAATTGATTTTAAAAGAATTGAGGCACAATACACCCCAGGTGGGCTAAATAAAACTCCTACTTCATATAGCTGAGTGGTGTGATTGTGGGGGAGTTCGAGAAACTTCCGTACACTGCTTGTCAAAGTGTATTTGAACTATCGCATGAATGCAAAAATCTGTGCTTATACCGACTTGTGCAATCTGTCTGCTCTTTCCAGTCTGCAGTGCAGTAAAAAAAGAGAATCAGTCTGATCACAATAAACAAGAACGTTACAAAATTCATGACTTTCTCATACTAAAGCACACTTCAGTTCGTGAACTCGATTGGAAGTAATGCCTTTAAACATTGGAAGTTGAAAGTTACCTCTTTACTTCCTTTCTTGTCCTTTAATTTAAAATATAGCGTGTGATTTTAACAGCAGGTAACACGGTCATGTTCAAAGTTATATGCTCTGGAACAAATGCAAGAAGTACTCTAGGTTTCTGAGAGTTTACTTTGGGGCATAAGACTCGCCCACACATGAAACAAAGCTTCAAGTGAATACATTTAAATGAGGTCTGCTTGGTTTCTGGACATTCCAGGTTAAGAAAAAAGATCAAGACAGTTTGTAGTCTTCTATATAGTAGAACATTTAAACATCCTTATGTCACAGAGCTACATTTTTTCTTATCTTTAACTTCTTTCAGTTCCTGTTGTGCCACCCTTACCTGCATGCCACCACTGGGTTTTTTGTGATTTAGCAGTAACTCCACAGCTCCCACCACCTCTTTGCGAATCGCATGGAGCAGGGCATCGCCAACGTAGACGTTGAAGCTAAGCAGGAGTTCAATGATTTCCAGGTTCTCATTCTCAATGGCAATCAGTAAAGCTGTGCGACCCAGGGGGTCGATGCAGTTGATGTTGATTTTGAAGTAGATCTCTGCCTCCTGGGAAAAAAATAGATAGATTCCGATTGAAAGTCAAGGTTAGATTGAAGAGATACTCTGGTGTTTTGTTTTGTGCAAAAAAGCCAAATTGCAGACTGATATTTTTGGGTGTGTTCTGCAAGTGTTGAAGTGTTTTTTAGACTTAATGAAAAGAAGACAGAGTCAAGATAATGCAAAAATCATTGACAAGGTATTGATTCTTGATTAAATTTTCTTGGTTATGTCTTTTTTGTGCTGGTGTTCAATACATTCAGTGAATGCACCTATTAATCATGGTTTGCAACGTTTCTTTTGCAGTCATTAGATGTTTGCTGATTTCTTGACCAGGGGAGTCTGAATTTACAAACGTGATTACAATAAAAATAGGTTTGAAAGGGTCTCTGAAGTCCTTGCAAAGAATTGCTCTTGGCGTCTAATTATACATAAAGTTACATTATAATGATCAAAAATATCCATTTTGAACATTATGACAATTTCATTGGTTAATAATCTGCATATTTCGTGATTCGAAAGTTCATCCATCCATCCATCGTCTGCCGCTTATCCTGCATTCAGGGTCGTGGGGGATGCTGGAGCCTATCCCAGCTGTCATCGGGCGAGAGGTGGGGTACACCCAGGCCTGGTCGCCAGTCAATCGCAGGGCAACATATATAGACAAACAACCATTCATTCACACATTCAGGGCAATAATTCTCCCAAGTTTTTCCCAATTAACCTGCTGCAGGTTTTTGGACTGTGGGAGGAAACCGGAGAACCCGGAGGAAACCCGCACAGACACGGTGAGAACATGCAAACTCCATACAGAACAGTCGGAATCGAACCAGGGTCCGTCATGCTGTGAGGCGCTAACCACTGGTGAGAATACATCTTATATAACTAATGTACTACACTGTATATTCAATGTTTTATTCAGGTCAGATTTCCAGACTTCTCATGGTATGTATCAGAGGTGCATACCTGACAAGTGCAGCTGCTTTTTGTGTTCTCACTCTTGGTTTGTGTTATCACCTCTAATGACGGTTAATTGGTCTCCCTGAGCCTTGTTGTGTTCCTATCATTTCTTCCAACCATCATCTATCTGCTAACCCTCATGTTCTCACACTTGTCTCTTGC
This sequence comes from Fistularia tabacaria, assembly GCA_901007705.1. NCBI lineage: Eukaryota > Metazoa > Chordata > Actinopteri > Syngnathiformes > Fistulariidae > Fistularia > Fistularia tabacaria. The sequence goes on from CAAKHD010003850.1 coordinate 34,940, forward strand.
TGTGTTGTGATATGAAGTGTTTTTTATTGCCATTCTGATTTATATTGTGCAATATGATATCAGTGATTGAATTAAAAATAACAGTCATAGTTTCCCAAAACTCTATGTCACTTATTGGAGACGTTTCAATGTTTTGTGGGAAAATTTGGGGTACTTACGTTGATTTATTTATCCATTTAAGACGGCTCTATGCAATGATTAGCTTTCCCGAGTCAACCGAAAGGAATTTCTGATACCATTTTCGGATCCCTTTGTATATCTCTGACACCTGTCAGGTTAAATTAAGGTAAAAGGTCTTTCTTGAAAGCATTTTCATGGTTACACAGCCCCAATAAATCATTTTTGGATTCCCCAACTCAGACTGTGCCTGTCAGAGTTCCTTTTACTTCAATGATTTAGCCATGTAGCGAATAAATTATCACCTAATTCAGTCATGCAAGGTACACACACCTCGAGAGCCTGTTTGACACTAGCATAGTCCCCCTTCTCCACAGCTCCAAGGTAGGCCTTCTCCAGTGGCGACAGCTCCGACTCTGCCCGCACGATTCTCAGCGGGATGCGGTCCCGGTATGAGGAGCTGTCAGTGCGGCGGTAGTACAGCTGTGACATCCCCCTAGGCTTCAGCTCACCAGCACCCTGCTAACACGTGGACAGCTGCTGCCAGGACGGAGGACCTCACACTGGAGGGAGATGGGGACAACTCTGATTTACAAAGAAAACATGAGGATGAAGAGGCGGCATTGTGGAAGAGGAAAGAGGTGAGAGGCTTTAGCTGAGGAGGCTGACACTACTTGTATTGTGTCCTTGACTATTAATAACCTGACCTATGACCTTCTGATCAGAAGTTGTCTCAGTTAAGAGGCAGGTCCGTCTCATTTGCAGATGCTAAACACTTCCTGCGGAACAAGCGTCTGGCAACTGGTGAGGGAAAAATCTTTATCCGTAAAGAAACACCAGGATGGAGACCTGGGGTTTGGCAGCTGTCTGGCTTTGAGAGATGTGTCAAGGGGAAGATAATTAGTTTGCAAATATGCATGAGGTTAAACTTTAATACGGGAAGGCAAAAGTGCATCTTTAGCTTTTGGAAGAGTTGTTCCTCGCGGCTTAAATCTATTTGAACTTTTAAAATTGAATTTTATCTGATGTTCAACCCTAAGAGACACTTTTCCCCGGCAATCACATTAAAAACTGAAAGCATGAAAAACCCGGACAAATATTAAGACATTTTATGAATGAGAAATTATGCTTTCACTTCGTCTTTATCAATTCTTAATTTTTCGTCATTTTAAGTCATATTAAACCTTTACCAAAGTTATATTAAATGACCTGAAAAACACTTAGATTAGTGCATTCTTTTACTCTTGTCCAGTCAGGTAACTTCATGTAAAATTGATGAAGATGCAGTGTTTCCTCGGAGGTGGATACTTCAGTTAGTAGTTTAAGTTCATGTATGACGAACGAATTAGCAGCACTTGTTCGTTGATTGAGAGCGTCAACGCAACAAAAGGGCGGTTGCATAACATTGGCCTTTACCATAATAACATTGTCTGATTTGTCTCCCTAACGACTCGCAAAGCATATCTAGAAATCTAATGCCCTTAAATACCCGACACGGACCAACAGAGGGCTGTTTGTGATTGTTAAAATTCTGCTATTTAAAGGGGCATTAAACTGTTATTTTGGCATTTTATCTTTAAACACTAACATGGTGTCCCTGTGCAAACATCAATCACTGTTATAGTGATCGATGTTTGCACGATGTTTGCATAGCAATCACATTAAACTGAGAAGGTTGGCTGTTTTCACAGCTGCCTTCTTTCTCATGTCAAAGAAGAATTATTGACATAGAATGAAGAGTTTAAAGTACAGGTGACAGAATAGTCAGGAGAGAAAAGCTGCTGCAGTTAAATTCAAACATGGACTAAGTTGAATCACAGCAACTATTGTTTTTGTTGTTTGCTCAAACCGGACTTGTTCAGTTTATTTTCGACTTGTCACCTCTCATCCAAGGGGTTTAACTGTTAAAACTGTTGAGCGTCACAACAGTTTACAAGTCGAACTGAAGAAGCCCCCTGCATGAGAGGTTACGTGTCAATAAACTGGGCAAGTCCATTTCCATACACATATAATGAGAACCATGCCCTGCATGACCAAGAACCTTCCCAGACATATCAGATCATTTCAACCCCTGTTTTTCTTGCCACCGCTCCAGGATAACTCATTTCATCTCTATAAATAAATAACTACCAGGGCAGTACGCAGCAAAGTCAAGGGAAGCCATTTTTCGGAGAGACGTGACCTACTAACAAAAAACTAAACAAAACAGCAATTTTTATCCCAATTAATTTTATGAATGTTCTGCTGCTATATGTAGTGAGTCATTTCATATCAGACAGGCTGCAGTAATGTCAGTATTCATCTTTTGAATGAGGAACCCTAAAGGTTGGCTGTGAAATAGCAGAATTGAGAGTTAACAGAATGTTAAGAACCCGCATGAAATTCAGTATCTCAGCAATTGGCGTTTTGTTTCATTTCACAAATGTTTAGATAATCCTAAATTCTGCAAGCCATTGAGAAGTCATTGTTTGCTTTTACGAATACACCCTTGACATTTGCCAGCTGACCAAACAGAAATACTCCCAATAGTATCTAATTGTTTCTGGAGGGGGAAAACAGCGAAAGAATAAATCATCACAAATCCTCAGAGACCCTTCTTCTGAAGAGCTCGTTTGGAGACGGCTTGCTCATTTAGAGTCCCGGCCTCCCTGATTTCAGGATGTTCTAACCTAATGTGCCTCTAAACTGCTCACAAGGGGATCCAGCAGCACTGACAACCCCACAGCCAGAGGAAACCCCTGCAAGTTGCATGCACTAAAGAAAATGCTGCCAGGGCCGGTGATATTGGAGGTTTTTGGTTCCAGCAACGCCAGAAAATTCACTCTGAAAAGTACATTTCCTCATGTGTCACAAACGAGGGTGGCTGAGGAACGGCTGTCGCAGCGCACGCCGGTGCACGGCGCAGATGACGTCACCACCGTGGGGCTTCTAATGTTCGCCCTTTTTAACTCTCCTTTCACGCAGTGACCTTGAAACACGGGAACTTTACGGGAACGGCGGCGGGTCCGAGGAAACGCCACCGGCCGACCGCCGAACAGCGGCAGCGCCGTTCAACAGGCCCGACAGAAACACGCATCAGTCTGCAGAGCCGCGGGTTCGCACAAAGACGCAAAAAACCCCGCACAAGTATGTCAAGCAACATGTCTCCGATTAAGAGTTTTGTTGTTTTGTTTTTTTTCTTGCAGAGCGTGTAGCACATTCACAGAGCCATGTCCTGCGCTCACAACCAGATTTGAAAAAAAAAAATATTAGAAAAATACACTTCCATTTTTATCAACAGTCGTCTGCATGCTCAGGTGCAAAAGTAACATTTCGGGCATTTGTGTTGTGATAGTGTTTCTAAAGAATCACACAGGCTGGAGTTTTTCTTTCTTACCTTTTATTATCACGCCTGCAAGCTGGAGGATCGAAGTAGCCACGCCAGTCAGGCTGCATCTTCTACCTTCAGAATATTTTCCAGCCTCTCAAGATTTTCTTTTGTTTTTCGGAAGATGCACATAGAAGAACTACAAATGAGCACAAACTAACCTTTGAGATGTTGCGCATTGGAACTTTGCTGGCGGAGACAGCAACCCCCCCCCCACCCACCCACCCACCCCCGGAGAATCCCCACCTCAAACAGATGTCAGATCCTGAACACGGTTATTCCTTTCCAACATATTTAATGTTGCCCCTCGCAACAGTCCAAACTGCGGTGTCTCTGCAAGGAAATCCCGCGTCTTGACGTTTCGGACGCCTCGGTGTGGCCGTCTCTCTCTCTATCTCTCTCTCTCTCTCTCTCTCTATCTATCTATGTATCTCTCTCTCTTTTTCTCTCTGGCTGTTTTCAGACTTCAATATTCTAACTGCATGTGCAGGTTCTGTCACTTCCCATCACGACCTCCATTCGGGCTACGTATGGTGGAGGGGGAGGGGGGGAGACGCAGCTCGGCGCGCACCGCATTTCCCGCACTCTGCAAGAAATTCCGGAGACGAATTCAAGGGAAGAGTGAAGTCCCCCCCCCCCTTCCTCTGCGCTCAGTAAGCGTGATCCGGCTCCTTTCGACTTCTCCACCTGTTGGGTCGCCGGATCGAAGGGCTGCTTGCAGCTCCGGGGGAGGAGAAGAGGCGCAGCGCGGTTTCAGACGACCGGCGGCTTCTGGCGATCGTGCGCTCTTTGGAGACGCATCGAGCGCGGCGGCATGGCGCAGGCGAGCATCCGAAGCAGCCTCTCGGCCGCGGGATCGATTGTATTTTGAATCAAAATGGGGGGAAAAAAAAAAATCACGTACGCGGAGAGTTTTATTTTTTTCGCTCGGCACCGTTGTCAAAACAACAAATCGTTTTCATGGCGAACCACCTGAGCCCGTTCATTTGGCTGAGCCGCTCACAGACTGAAAGGCTCATTGACACACAATTATGCAAGCATTATTTGAACATCATGTACAAAAAATACATGCAGAGTAGAAGTAGACAGTGATCTCTGGCTTCCATGTATTTGAGCACCTACAAAGATGACAATTTACTTGCACTATGATCATTGTAAAGCCATTCTCGGCACCATAGGAAAAACTACGCATTTCCACTCCAATGGAATAGCCTGTAGTCATTTGGGTGTTGACCCAGCCCACCGTGTTTCAGGCATAATGACCAGTGATGGAATTGACAACGGCAGTTTTATCTGTCACATTTAAAGGGGCTTGAGTCAAGTTTTGTATAACAGCTTCACAAACAATGGTTTCCAGCAGCCTGTCAGCTTTCGAAGCCAAACACAAATGCCAATATTCTGCTCCTCCTATGACGTATGGGTAGTTTAAAGCTATAAATTTTGCCCTAACGATGTCCAGGACTGGAGAATGTTTTCTGACATGCTTGCTGAGTGCCCCGGTGATAGAGTTGTCCATTTGCCTGTCGGTGTCAGGCACAGATAAAGAATGCATGAGGCCTCTGGGCACAATATTGAGGGGAAAAATCACCTTGAAATTGTAAACTTGCAACAGGAAAAGCAAAAAAAGCCCATAAATGATTGAGAAAATATTCAATAAGGACTCATGTAAAAATGACCCGGTACTGGTCAATGAATGATTTATAGATAACGCAACAAAAAATTGTAAATGATTGGGAAAACATTATAATTTGTGTGTTTAAAGGCAGTATCTCTTGTGTTTAAATCTCTGGAAAGGATTTTAGGGAGAAGCAGACGCCAAAATCGGTTAATTTGTTTGCTGTAATTTGAGCAGATGAAAGGCCACAGATGAAGAGGTTTTTGGAAGCCCCCGAAGATTGGAAGCTCTCAGCCTCGAGCCAACTCAACCAGGGCCCTGCTGCACACGTGTATGTGTGTGTGTGTGTGTGTGTGTGTGTGTGTGTGTGTGTGTGTGTGTGTGTGTGTGTGTGTGAGAGAGAACCAGAAAGTTTATGTTGGAAATGCTTGAATTAAAATGGTGTATGGAACAACACGAGGGACATATATTTGAAAAGAAAG
>CAAKHD010003850.1:40540-143715 GCA_901007705.1 Fistularia tabacaria
GACAGTTGAGTGCGGTCGGTTGTGCTCACGTGTGTGTGTGTGTCTATGTGTGTGTGTGTGTGTGTGTGTGTGTGTGTGTGTGTGTGTGTGTGTGAGAGAGAACCAGAAAGTTTATGTTGGAAATGCTTGAATTAAAATGGTGTATGGAACAACACGAGGGACAGATATTTGAACAGAAAGCCTTTGAATATTCAGCGTCTGCGTCCTCTCGTACGAAAATACTGACAGGTTTGTTTGTGTGGTTTGGATTCGAGATGGAGTCATGGCGCCGTTCAGTCGTTGTTCATTTTTGCTGTAGTAAATCTTTCACAGTGATTTCGAGCTCCTCGCTCTGAGTTTGACTGTGTACCCATATGGATTTGGACTGGGTCCTTACTAAAAAAAAAAAAACATTACCAACTTTGGCAACCTATTGCCCCAGACGAACGAGTCCATCTGCAGTCGACATAAATGAGCCTGGGGACTTATGGGAAGCCAGCAAATGGGAGATACACTGGCTGCATCTTGAAAGAGCTTCTTATCTGCTTGAATGACACCATGAGGAATGTCACAACTGTGTTTTTTTGCCAAAAATAAAATAAATGAAATCTTCAGACAAAATCATTTCATGAAATTCTCTGTGTTGATACAGTTAATAATATTCCAGTAAATATTCCTCATTCGAGAAACCTTAGGCAATGTCAGTGTTTGCTGCCCAACAGTTGATTTCGCTGACACTCTAATGGTCTTGAGCAGTTTTGTGGGTGTTTTTCTCTGGACTGCCTTAGTTAACATCCTTAGTAGTAGACCTCATGTTTCTCAAAGGCCAGTCTTTCTTAAACACAGACCTCTGTTACGTGGTTTCCCACACAAATCGGTTGTAGTCTCCACAGCGCGTGCTCTTATCATTTTCGCTCTATACAACATGAGTTGATTCATATCATTTTATCCAGCTGTCCAGTTTTTGGGAGGCTGAGAACTGCCTGCAGGTCAAGATGGAAGCTTTTTATTATTACTCCAAAAAATGTCATTTCAAATATCCAGCATCATAACTTTGGTTGCTCAGCCTAGCCATTGAAATGAAGGTATAATATTTGGCCAATCTTTAAAAAAAGTTTTGTTAATTAGCCTCTGGATTTCTTTGATTTAAGAAAAAAATGCTAGATGAATACCTGATCGGACCAGGTTTATTAGAGGTGCGAGGTGACGCTTTTATTTCGTGTTGCTCAGACGAATATAAGTTGTCTCTACACCCGTTGAAGTCACTGTTCTTAGACAGATTTCCAGACTCTTCAGGATAAAGCTCTTGCGCTTTCAACGGTTTACTTCACTTTGATCCTGTCCTCACGGGCTCCCTGTGCAATCCCATCCGTTTCACTGGTGATCACTTTTAAAGTTTTCCACGAACAAAAACACCATCATATTGCTGACCTCCACTTCCTCAACACATCCAGTCAGGGCTCTCAGTTCATCTAATCAATAATTAGTGGCTGTCCTTCAAACTCATTTGAAGAGGAGTGGTGACCATGCCTTTCAAACCGTTGTTACCGTAGTTGTTTACCACACTCCCTTTTCCTAATTTCCTGTAAAGGCTGGATGAGGCAACTGATAATCGGGCATTCACAGTGCTACTTGAATACATGTATCAGCATTATCTTTTGGTGTTTTTTTAAGTTGTTGCAATGGTTTTGTTTCTTGTGTTTCTCGTGGGTTTATTTTCCACATCACATCTAATTCTGTGTTTGTGTATTGATATCGAGGATATTGTGATGTTCTGTCAATGACAGTGCTTTGTGAACGAGTTAACTCACAGCCGCAGATTTTATCGTTTTGGCTGCATTTGAAGAATTCCCTTATTATTGACTGGTGCTCATACATTCTTTGCATGCAGACTAAAACTGGCAAAAGTGTACCCGTGAGATGATTAGGCTCAGCCTGAATCCCCAAACAACTTTTTTTTTTTTTTCCCCTATACATACTGTATGGTCTTTCAGAACTATTATCATATTTCATCATTATGAACACAGCTTGTGACAGTATAATGCAATTCACTTATTAAAGATCAGTGGATATTTCAGTCAAAATCATTCTAAGATGGGTCATGATGCAAAGCAGCAGGAAATTAATCTTGGGAATTTAATTAGAGATTCAAACTCGGATAGCAGGAATGCTTTAAATTCTGAAGAACCAGAGAATACAGGATTGTTTCTGTTCATCATTTAAGGTGAGCTACTGTATCAGTTACTTCACATCACTAGTTTTACACTTGAAAAGTATAAAAAGACCCTGAATTAAGTAGGGCACATTGAACATACGCAACAGTATTTATGGCTGAGTAGTCAGAAATCTGACAATGTTCTTTCTAAAAATAGACCTGAGCCGATTCTTCTCCATAAGAGGGCCTTTGAAGAGTGCAAATGGAACGGACATTTAAACAACATCTCCAGAGAGTGAAAACAAAACAGCACATTTCACTTGTGTCACTTACATTGATCTATTCCCTTAAAACTACCTCATGACAGCACCGACCGCCTGTTTTCACGAAGGCAGCGTTTGTTACTAATATGTGCCTCGAGGCATAGTGCAATACCACTTCAGCGGGATTTTGATTTTGCTTTATTCAAGTAAATTCCCCTTCTGAGAAAGACACTGTTGTGACACAAACATATTATTGCTTTTTTGCAAAGGCAGTCTTCTTATTTTCGTGCTTGTTTATGAGTATATTTTAAGAACTTTTCTGCTGATGCTGACAACTAAAAAAGTATTTTGGAATCGCAACTGGCCTGGTTCTCCAGTGTTATGTAACTTTTCAAGCATAAATAAGATTTTTTTTTTTTTTGCAGATCCCCGCTCATGAACAAATGACTTAGAAGTAAAGAAATGTATGTGCTTTAACAGACAGTCCCATGGAGAAAGAAGAGTCTGCCCAGCAGGCTGTTTTTGCGAGTACAAAGGAAACAGGCAATGTCTCTGTGAAATGCTGCTCGCCCGCCACCCCAATATGAATATCCAGTTGGCTGTGACATCTTCCTGTGCAGCCTCCTTTCTGTCCATCTGTCTTACCCGTTTTTGTCTTCTTATCACTCACTCACACGCAGCCTGTTCTCACCTCCTCTCTCACGCAGCAGCAGGTTAAACCCACTTTTGTTGAGAGCTTTAGAAATAGTTACAGCTACTGACTGTTACAGGTGTGCGTGTGCGTCTGTGTGTTTGCTTGTTCAAGTTAAGTTCACACTTTAGGATTCTTTTTTATCTCCATGGCAATGGGTAGCACTGGCCTTATCCTTCTCCACTCTTTGAAAAGAATCAGTCATCCTTTCATCAAGTTATGCCATACCATACGCTCGGGCTGTGAAAAGGCAGTGGCCCTGTCAACTTTTATGATTATATAACTCACAGGTTTGCATAACCCCTATCTTTCTTTGGCTGTACATGTGGGAGGGCTGTTACATTTTGTATCTGTGGCTCATGGGGTACCCTGTGGTTAATGTGGCCATCTCATCTGCTTAAATCCCCATTACTCTCATGCGTTCTCGGAGGCTACTGGGTAATTAAAATTGATTTTCTCCTTCCTCCCCGGAGATGCACCAAGGATGAGACTGCCACTGGGGAGACATAGTTTGTGTTACACTAAGCAAAAATGAGTAAAAAGAGGAAGAATATCGTCAGAGAAATGCACAGGCTAGTGTTTCCTGAGTCATTTTTCCTTATATTGTAAGGATGCACAGATCTTCGCTTCCACCAGACTTTAAATTGTTTATGCAAGGATGTTGACCATACAGAGAAAGCACTCCTTTTTGTGCTTACAGACCAAACATAAATTGTTAGAATAGTAACAGTGTTGGGGACGTATCACCTCTGAAAAGCTCTGGCTCTAGGAAAATACATTTATGAAAAACAAATTTGCCTTGCCAAATACCCTGTGTTGGAAATGTAATCGCTGCAAGGATTATGTTTACAGTCAATGCTGTTACTAATCCAGTAAGTGTGACATCCAAATATGACACAGAAATTGTTTGAAGAAGCCAAGGAGAGATACAGATGAGGTTAAAGTTATGCTAGAATATAATGTACATCAGCTCATCCAAACCTAGGCCATATTGTTCTATTAAGCCTAGAATAAAGCCTCTAACTCATCGGGTAGCTTAATATGAAATGACCTGTGTGCGTATTGTACGGGTAATGTGCATTTTTTTTGTAAATAGTGAGTGCAAACTTCGTTCGTCGTGACACACGAATATCCAGTGTAATGATGCGAGATGCAACCACAGGTCTCTGCAGGTAAAGGAGAGACTACTGAGACATTCCACTTTCATAGACCGCAGTGAGAATTGATTGACTTTTACAGAGAACACATTTCCTCGACAATAGAACTCTATAAGTCTGCTAAAGCGGAGAAAAAAAGCCTCTTATTCCCCTGTTTTGATCTGACTCTGACATGGCAGTGTTCTGTATTTCTTATATAACAGAATAATGCTCAAAACTACACAGGATGCTTTTTTACTTCAAATTTTCTGAGAGAGACCATGAGGTCTATAAAGAGGGTTTAATATCTTGAGCAATTGTTTACAGATCCGGGAACAGATGACCTGTACTTGTGCAGGCAATGCAGGAAGGTTGTCTAAGTGGACACTTCCCCCCCCAACTTAAATATTTGTTTCCAAGCTCTGTTTATTGCTTATCAGTTTGAATCACAAACATGTGTTTGTGCTATTTAAAAACGTACTTCAAAGCATCAGGTGGAATAGCGTTACCCAGAAGTCACATTAAGGTGATGGTAGTGGGTTTTTTTTTTAATCTGATTATAAAAATGAGTGAATGGGGTCATGGCGGTGCTGTTTGATCCTACAATGAGCTGTTCCAGGCAGCCGTTTGGAGACAGCGCATGGGATAAAGGACCTTTATGGAATTCCTTTGAAACATTTAGCTTACAATGTTCTTTGCCTTTACTAATTATTGTATTTTCCTATAATTATGACATCAGGGTACTGTATGTCCATAGGCACTGTAAAAAATTGGGCAGACAAACACATAGAGAGACAGACATGAGAAACAAATGGCGTTAAAATAGATTGACTGTCAGCGTAAAGTGCTTTATGTATTTATATCTTTATATATTTAAACCACAATGACATTGCCTTTTGCTATGTGATTATGCATCAGCCATGCGAACACTACTGACACACAAATACAAATGTCTTGTTTTTTAAAATAACATAATATACCCATTTTCCTCCTTTTCTTTAATCTATTTCCCAAAGCTGCGGCTGAGAGAGTGGAGCAGCAAGATGTGTATTTGAGAGTTCCCTGAGTGCCTCTACAGCTAAAGTAGATAAATAAATGGATAATACAAAAATATTGCATGCATTTTTAAAAGCAACAATGTTCTAGTTCATCCATAAAGTAAGTTACAGATGCCTTTCTAAAGAAATGGTTTAGCACACTAAGAATGAAGTAAAGTTCTAGCATTTAAATTCAGAAACTGTCACTGGTGCCCGTTAATCCCTTAAGGCAATGCATGATATCTTAGTCAGCGTAAGGTCTTTATAGCATATTAATTATTGTACCTGTAAAGTCATACAAATTGCAGTTTTCTATTATGATAATGCCTTAAACTTTAGCCATTCACTGATAGAAACCCCAGTTGTTTTCAGTTGGTGGACTACAGTAATTGGAGAGGCTTGTTAACGAATGTAAATGATGGGTGTAGAAGAATAGCAATTTCCGATTTTTCATAATTTGATCTTTAGAGCTTTCTCACTAAGAAAGCCAGTTCTAACCAAATGCCTTTTTTTCTTTAATGTATAACAGCATCAGTGCTCAATTTCACTAAGGGAACAATCTGTAACTGGTCCTTTAGGACACGGAATAATTGTGACACAGCGCACATGCAACCTGATTAGCCCTTACTGGCATCAAATCCCCATTATATCTAATTTACCATGCTTCCTTTAGTCTTCTTTCTGTCATCAATTTATAGTGGTAGTTCCATAATGCTTTGCCCTTAGTGAACTACTACAAAGAAATCCCAACAGAGCAGTTAATGAAACTACATACATGAGAAAAAAACTTGTTTTGTGGGTCAAAAACACTTTAATCAAGCCTGTTCAATGCACAAGAGTAAGTTCTCTGAGAAAATAGCTGGGAAGAGATGCTGTAATTATGTTTCATAGAGGGTGGGTCCGGGTTTGGCTCTCATGCATGTGTATTTTCCCTCTGAGGTTTAAATTGAGGGGCAGAAAGACAGTGCACTAGATGAGGCACGGCTTTATGTTGACTTACATGCATCCTGCATGGCAGGACCCATCATGTTTTAAATGTGAAAAATAGCATGACAATTGCTGTTGAGTTTTTAATTTTAATCATGTTTGACCAGTCAAAGTGTATTAAATCTACACAGACAATCACATGCAATGGCTGCATTTAAACATGAGGTCTTGTTGCAGTTGTCATTTTTTTACCTCGCTGTTTCAATACCAAACGTCCCCATTTGCACGTTGAAACCTGCACACAATTAAAAAGAAATGTGTTTTTACATTTATTTTCTTTGCTTTTGTTTAATTGATCTAGAAAAAGAAGAAAAGGCCCTGTGTAGAAATTAACAGAAAACCTGTCACTGATGAGAAGAAATTATAAACGCAGTTGCTTTCCACAGCATCATGAAGCCCTCATCCTGCATTGCACTTTCACTGTTTACGGCGGGCTGACTCATTGGGAAAGGGAATTTCCGATCTGTCCCCTTGGATAACAGACACATTGGCAGATATGTGTTTCACACCAGCTTAACATCCATATTTGTTAATTAAATGTGTTGTTTTTTTTCTTTTTTATTCATGATACATATCCAATTGTACCACATTGAGAAAAAATAAAGCAGAATTGGGTTACTATTACTGGAAAGCGACCTATAATATACAGGGTCAATCAAACAACAAAAGATTCTACTTGAAAGCTTTTCAGTAAAGCACAATAAGGCAGAAGCAGCTAAACCCATCCTGGGAAAAAGCAGAAAACGTATTAAACCTGGCAGGGCAAATGACCGCTGAAACAAATTGTCGGGCCAAATGCACACATTACGATCTGACAAAGACACAAAGCAAGAGCAGAAGCTGAAATAAAGCCAGATTGACATGTAAGTTGGCCTATCAGCTAGAGAAAAGACAACAGACACCTTGAGTTGGCACTTTATAGAGCTCGGTATTTGGGGGTTATTATGATAAGATCCCACAGAATCACCTATGTTTAATTCTGTCTCCTTAAATAAATTCAAACTGCATTTTGAAATTTCTACCAGTCCAAAACACATAGTGCTGAAATGTTTATAATGATTCAAAAGTTGTCCTTAATAAAACGTTGCCCAATCAACAAGAAAGTCTGAATTTAAAATGTGAGCACAAAGAAGGTTTACATGCAAACCCGATTTTTGGGCAGAAATAAAACGTATAATTTCGAATACACCCACAGTATGTGCTCTCTACATTCATGTGGTACAATATGTGAGCAAACACAGAGAGGGGACTGCAAAATTGAGGGGAGAAATAGCTGGCACAACTCCTGTTGCTAAGGCTGCTGTTCCCCCGAGATGCAGCTCAGTGCGTCCATGTGTTTGTGTTTGAGCTTTGAGAGCGCGCCCGTTTATGTATATTGAGCATCAGAGTGTGTGCATTCGAATTGCTGACAGATTCTCTCACATTGATGAATTAATGTGCGAGTCCCAGTGCCCCAGGCGAGCTTGTGAAGAGGCAGGTGCTGGCCATCCTCTGACCCCTTTGATCAAGCGACGCGGCCAAAAGGGCTGTTTTTACAGTCTAAAGGTCCTTTAGAAAATCACTGTGATGACTCCAGGGAGCCACACAAAAAAACGAGAGAGCTGGCACTGACTGATGGTGTTGACAGGACTTGCTGCATCTGAAGTGAAGGTGTTTTGCCTTTTTCTAGACCCCTGTATCGCTCTACCTCCGTTTTTCTCTTCAGCCCTTTCTTAAGCTTTATAATAAGAAGATTTTGTTTCCTGTTGGATCTGACAGGCATGCTTCATGCTTCAATTCACCTTCATTCAGCTAACAATCCAACAGCCATTGATTTATGGAAAATCTGTTAATTCAGTTCCAGCATCCTATCAGCCACTTGGCTTGGATTTGAGAGACAAGATGCTGCTTTGCTTTGGTTCTTTTACCATCTTTCTTGTTCTGGTCACAGGACACAGATTTACTCCAGCCTGACTTACTTTTGATCAAACAGAATCAGTCCGAAAGAGCAAGCGGTGCAAGAGAACTGTGCACGTTCCAGCAGCTCCTTCGGTTGCCTGCCTTTGACTGTTACAGATTTAAAAATGAATGGAATGAAAAATGAATGACCGGAAAAATATCAAGTAAATTTACAGAAGAGATTATTAGAATATTGACAAATTAATTTTATGACACAGTTTCTAATAGCCAAAGCAAATCCATATTTGTATATATCTACACACGGTATATCATTGAGTTGCCTTGACAAGTGTAGAACTTATGAGTCAGCCTCCATCTTTGAGAGGGAAAAATTGAAAATTGACCTTTAAACCCTCCAACAAGAATGTTGACTATTGGCATTTTGTGTGATGAATGCCCGTGCTGTGTTCCAGGGTGTGAATGACGTGTCTCAGTGATGCTGATGTCACATTTAGGGTTGTTTATGTCTCTGATTCACTAACTGCTCAGAAAGCACCCATGGGGCATCTTTGCATTGAGTTGGCTCACCTGCCAGGCCGCCGAAGGAAAGGGGACATTTCTTTCACCACATGTCTTATCTGCTATCGCTGAGCACACTTCTGAACCAACAAAGTAGATATGGCACGGTGAAATTTGTCAAATAGATCACGTTTTTTTCTCTTTGCTTCTTAGGAAGCTGGAAAAGGGCACTTCCAGTACGAGAGTGACCGCAGCCCGCCAGTCCAATGGCTCCTCATTGGGGCCGCCATTTTCGCTGGGAAGTTTATGATAAAGTAGTGCACGTCCTATAAGTACTTTTATCTCCTGTAAGCTGCCCTTTTTACCAGAAGGCAGCTTTTCAGGATCCTTCAGCTGGTTTCAACAGGAATCACCTCATGTCCCCTGACTTTATTTTTTGTCGTAGATGTTCACAATTGGAATGAAAGAGTCAGGATCCTAAAGTATAACAGTTTGCATCCTTGTGCCTTTTCCTCTCACCTCTCCTCCTTGTATCTGCAACAGGGAGCTGTTGGGTAACTATGAACTATGGGAACTTGGTCCGTGGAGGTACGCTCTTTATCAAAGTAATCACCTGTCATGAAGCCAAAATCAATTTTTATTTGCAAAGACGGCTGCCAGCCATAAACTCAAATTAATAAGGCAAAGTAATTGATCACCCAGGTCTAAATGAAAGACAATGAGAATAAAATCTCAAGTATTTCAAATGAAATAAAAAGATTACAATCGTCCTTTGGTTAATTTTGAATCACATCTGATTGACTCCTAGGATAGTCGCCTCATGTAGTCGACAGGAAGAAATACACATTCAAAGACCTCCAGTGGAAAGTCAAGATCGTATTCTGTTATTTTGTTGCATAAGGTGCTTATTGCTGCCTCTGGTGTTGCTTCATTTTCACAAGGTATCAAAGACATTTTAACGCTGGAGGCAGCTGCATCGACTAAATTGGCCAGAAGAACTTGCATGGAGTGACAGATTAAAGTGGATTAAAGTTTAGCTATTCAGTTTTAACTGCTCACAAAGTTTCATTGTTTATTTGACAATGATAAAAAAAAGCAATTAATAGACTACTGTTGTTGCCCTTGCCTGAGGTGTTAGCACAAACCTCTCCTGTCTGGGTGGATTAAGAGAGATAGGCTTACATTACACCAATAAAGGTTTTTCACTAACTACTTTTTAGGAAAGGGATTAAGAACAGGCGAACAAATATACATTTCCGACAGTCAAAACAAAATGACTGTGCTTTTTCAGATGCATTCTCTTGTGTTTTTATGAAGCTGCTTTCAAAATAACACCGTGAGTTTTTCTGAAGAAAAAGAAGAAGAAGAAAACTGTTTCCATGTTTAAGCTGGATGTGTGTATGCCTTTTAAGGCTGTAGCATCTTTCCAACATTTTAAACTTTCCAAGCGGAGGTGGAAATTTAAGAAAAGTGGCGTATTCTTGTTGAGACGAGAGTAAATAAGAAGAAATTGTTTCTTCTGAATTTAGAATTCAGAGGGAATAATTTAGACATTAGCACTTAATGCCTACACTCACACAGCTTTTTGTATAATTGTGCTCTTGGTCATACAAAACACAGCAAGATGTCTGTTTTTTAACCCAGCTCAAAGGACAGCAAGTCACACGTGTTTATTTTGTGATATAACCAAAAGGCAGCTGTTGCCTGCGGTCATATTGAGGATGGTTTATTCTTTATTCGGTCCATTATTGCCAAAATGTGAAGAGACAGCTACTGCACTATATCATATCTAGTTTGTAAAAGTGAATTTTATTTTGAGGATTATGGGTGGAAGCACATGTAACTTTTTGTTTTTGGTTCAAGAATTTAAGAACTTGTATTTTATAGCATTCATTATAACGATCATTATCAGCAGTTATACAAGTAATAGAAGTTGGTAGAAGCAGTAGTTACTCTTTTCAGTATTTGTGCTGCTGTTTTTGCTGTTGTATTTGTCCGACGGTAATAAAATGTGTACATTTTTTCACCGCTCGTTTTTTTTTCAGTGTTCGTTTTTATCAAAAGTGGTGTTCAGCTGCTTGCTCACTCAATTATATGGATGATCCTCTGGAAAAAATGTAATGGCGAACGCGATTACTATCTGTTTAACACTCATGTATGCTCGCACAGACACACAGTTTTCTCTTTAAGCCACCTGCAGTCATGCTTGCACTGATGCCTTTGAAAGCTCATAGTAATTACCCTTATCGACCTTTCAAGTAGTATCACAGTCATGGGGTTATCAGACAAGAAATCCAATCAGAATGCAAATAAAAGTAAGTAGAGAAGAGTGGTGGTAATGTTTCAGGTTTTATTCCTTTGGCCTTTTGCTTCAGGTGAAAAGTAAAACTGTGAAAACCAATTATTAGCGCAAACTGCATTGACTGTGTTCTCCCCTAATAGGGTTTTAAAGCAAACAACAAAAGGACAGGCAGGCTGGGACAAAATAATTGTCTGCTCTGAGTGATGAAAAAAACATAGGCCAACAAATCACTGCTAGCAGGGACCTTGTCATGTCAACATACAGACCGTCTACATTGCCTGATGCGCACCTTTGATTACCATTCAGCAGTTTAATAATTTGTGGGATCCCACCATCAAAATATGTGAGAAATCACATACAACGGGGGTGCACAGTTAATGAAACGCCTGCTCTTTGTTGCAAACGGAATGTAGGAAGAGTGTTTGTTCTGTTTTATATATATATATGCATTCAACAGTGATTTTTACCAAAAAATAACAAGCGCTATGCTAACCATGAATATTAAACTCAAAAACCACAAGGAAATGAAATGCACATGAATGTCAAACTGCAGCAATACATGGACAGGGTTGAGTTATCAGGATCACTGACTATGTACAGCAACAAAAGGCTGAATAAATGGCTTTTAACACATATTTAAATCTTAAGATTTAAACCTCTAAAACTTAAATCTTTTACATTCAAATCTTGTAAGCCCTTGTGCTTTATTTTTGTAAGCCATTTTATGTATCCAAAATGGAAATCATTGCTAAGGATCTGTTATCTATGGCTGCCAGTAGATCAAATGAGCCAAATCCATATGATGGATGTTCCCGTCAGCAAAAACATTTATTTCAATATATATATAAAAAAAGAAAAAAAAAAGAGTATGACTTCCTGCGGTATTAAGGCGCTGAAAACCTTCTATTCACTATTCACAAGTAAAGAATTTGACCTTCACTATTAGTATTGAGAAAAAAAAACATGTATTGCCATTCAAGGCCTGGAAAGACTGGAGTTAAATGCTTGTCTATTCAAATTTTGACACACAACATGGTATCTGGTATCTGGTATCCAGAGGATGTTTTGTACATAAGATATATAAGGTAAGTATATTGTTGTATAATTTTATGCACAATTATTAGTGATGATCACTGATCGCCACCTTCAATAAGGGAAAAGGAAATTTTACCCAGTGTATTCGCTTTAAGCGAACAATTCAAAATAAGAAGTACAACAGAGGAAGAATTTATTCTGTGACTACGTAAAACATGATTCACTAAAGCATATCTTGACAGTGGCCAGCTGGGAACTCATGACTTTTTGGCTCAGTTCAAGATTTAGTAGAATATACCGTGAAAACATGGTGTATACAGTGTATAACATCTATCATAAACTCAATTTTAAATGTACATGATCGGTACACTCCAAGGCAACTGTGGCTCATGAATCACGCTTTGCACTGGCAGAACCAGCAGGAAGTACCTCATGACCTGAAAATGATGCACAATCACTTAGTCCTGGGGCACAAAATCATTATACTGAAAGGCTGCCAAGAAACAGCAGGTGGCAAGTGTGGAAAAAATATTTGGCCTGCTGAGTTTTGGCGTCTACTGAAAGTAGTTGAGCGGTTTTAATGTCAGATAACTTTTGTGATACAATGAAATGACTGGTGTTTTGACCAACAGAGGCAAGTTGTAATTATAAGGAAAGTCTTTCATGGTTTCAACTGGCTTTTTGTAATTCATTTTCTTTGACTCATGACTTAGTCTCGTTCAGCATTTGTAATGCATGTATTGTCCGAGACGTTTCAACATGTAGCGCCTGGACTTTCCCTTATGCTATCTTGTTATCTTTTCAGTTCTGGTCCCAGTCCAGAACACCCTAGAAGGGCAACTTCTACAAGCCGTCCTTACAAGATTCCTGAAGCAGTTCGGCTAATGTGCCGAAGACGATGCTCTTTGAATTCCCTTTGGAGTGACCACATAGCCCTGTAAATCGAGAGCTTTGCTTTCTGCCTCTGCTCCTTCTTCACTACAACAGACCCGTGTAGCACCCACATCATTGCTGCATCATACACTCACTAGTGAATGTGACGCTGAAATACAATAACCCATTTACTTTGAGCAGCAACTTTCCCCCAAATCAGAGACAGCATTCCAACATTTTCTGACAAAGAACCATGACCTATGGAGGAGCTGACTCTCATGTCATTTCCCACTCAACTGTACAATATCTTGAGGGTCTAGGGGGATTATACATGCTTTGTGGCCGGAGAACATCTTTGAGTGAGTCTCCAGGCGGAAGGTGGAGTGTTGTCAGAGATGCCTTGATCCATTTACTTGGTCTGCTCCAATAACAACTAATTTGCGGATAAGTGGATGAAAAATGCATCGATGGATGGACGGACAGATGGGGTGATGGTTATAAGCACGTGACTGGAACGTATTATATTTCAAAATTGAAATAAAAACCTATAAAAATTCAATTCGATTTGTTATTATTTCACCTCTTCATTTGTGTCAGAACAAATACGAGGGGAAAAAAAAAAATGTTCTTTCAGTCTTTAATGCAGATGCATCAGATGCTTGACATCCCTTTTCGCACCGCACCGCCCAAGAGTTGACTTAGATGCCCAAGGGCACTAAACTAGAGCCTTCAACAAACAGGAAATTGTGATGACATAGTTCTTCATTGTACTTCATGCTCATTTATTTTTAATGTTGACCAAATGAAAATACTGCACCAAAACCCTTTTTGTGGTGCAGATAGATTACCTTTAAATTATTAATGCCCACAACATACAATCGACTGACCAATGTTTATGAGTTTGGTTCGAGGTTGAGTGCCTTTTCTGACAACACTAATGATGTGGGGAGTATTGTTTCTATGTACAAATATTAGTTATAAATGTAAACAAGGTAAATTGAAAAAAAAAAAAAAATTCTATGAAATAATGAATACAAGCGCAGAATACAAAGATGGAGGATGCAGTTCATAAAGGCCGTACTAATCATTAAACCTCTCTGGTGTCCAATGAAAGCATTCAGATGACATTAGTATGTAAATACATTTGTCAAAATTAACTTTAGAGTTCTCAAATATGATAAATTTTATCAGATATCCCTGTACTCGTGCAAAATGTTAAAGCAAATTTCTCCAAAGTCAAAATTAACCTGGTTGCACAGTATTCCCAATCCACATTTACTTTTAAACTCGACGCTTCTCTGCTGGCTCAGTGAGACTTCAGGCGTTACATTACAATTTTTTATTGTCAAATGGGAAGCAGTGGTACTCTGTAATTACTGTAGATGGGAAAAATCAGCTAGTGACTGCTCAGAAATCCTAATCTACCCCCCGGGAGAAACGCTTCTTCCAGAGCCTTTTAAAGAACATCATCACCATGGAAATGACCACCATTTTCCAGAATAACTGGTTTACCAGAATAGGGAATGATCCGTGTAGAATCTATCCACTCTGTAATTATCTTGTCACTATATTTTCTCTTGTCAAGTGTTCCAAATGAGTGAGTGACAGTGCAAGATAAATAAATAACATTAATGGCTGTTCTGTAAAAGCATATTATCCTTACAGTTTCTGCGAAGACTCATGGGGCCCCAATTGGAAAGGTTTATGCTGCAGTTGTATTATGATTATGTTTTGTGAGTATCAGTATGTCCCTTTTATTAGCTGTGCCATATAGTTTCAAATTGAACATAGCTGCCAGAGTGACACTCCTGTTTGATGAGGTGTATTCGGTGAGCCGACGCGTTTCCATTATGTATTGACATTTACAACAAAACTAACTGCCTTGCTATGATGTTCAAGACTGAGAAGTTATTAAACTCAAGCTCTTGTCTGTTTGGTTCTATTTAAAGATGCAATGTCAGTACAACTGTAATGAAAAGTGCACTATATATTTCATGAATGCTCTTCGTATTGTCACCTAACAGACATAGACCACACCCCAAATCACCCGCATACATATTGCTGTCCAGGATTATATCATGTACAGGAGTTATTGTGTGTTTCAATGCTGCGGTCATGTAGTGTCAGAATAATACGAGACATGAATCACATGAATATTGTGTTTATGCCACGTGATTTAGGGACTTGTGATGTCATGTATACAGAAAAAAATCAAAATTGCTTCCTGGTCAGAGAGTGACTTTTCAATTCGGGAAAAGGAAACCAGTCAAGATTCAAATGGATGTAGCCTATTGAGATTTTTTTCTCTATTTCTCTTTTATTTCTATTTGTAAAGAGTTCCCAATGTAGTCCTTTACACCCAGTTAGTTCAGAGCAATGAGTGCATGAGTGATTTGTGTATAGAACTATTTATCTTACTGTAAAGTTTTGTTTTTAGGCAGGGCACATTCATCATTCCTATTGTTATTTAACATTATTCTCGTTCAACAAAATAATTCAGAGTTATTTCATTTTTTCAGAAAAATAAGGACATTAACTTGCAGAGTAGCACTGCCTTCAAATACTAGCCTCACGTACAAGTTCTTGCTCCATTCATGTAGAACTCATCTAATAGAAATAAGCTATAAAGCTATTAGGACTGGAGACTTATACCAAGAGCCTTATTTTAAGCTTTTGTCGATACCCACATTTGGGTAGTTTATCTGGGTCAGCCTTTGGGGGCACTTAAATTCTGAACTTCCCTTAATTTGTGACTATATCGTCAAGTTGAAATCCTGTTTATTTTGAGGTAGTTAGAGTCTGCTTATCGCAGTAATGCTCGTAATGTCTAAGAGAACATCAACAGCGATTTCCTTCATCGTGGAAACTGAGTGAAAGGGTTATTATCGTCATAAAAGTTAATGCTGATGGGTTCAATTGTGAAGATGCAGTCTTTCACATGTCATTCAATTAAATAAAAAATAGAGATAAAATATGGCTATCTCACTGGAAATTACTGTCACTTCAATGTATCTTCTCTATCTTTCATTTGGAGCTTTTCAGTAAGCTCACAGGAAGCTCAGACCGTAGGACTGGCTACTTTACACTTTTAAAAAAAGTATCTAAATCCAAACCCAAGTAGGACAGAAACAGGTGGTTTCTTGATGGTCTGTGCTATTTCTACACATTATGACCTTAACTGATAATAACAGGAATCAGTTGATCACTAAACATGAATAATGATTGAAACAACTAATAATTTAAGAGTAAAACATCAAATCTTCGTCTTTTCCCCCAAACACTACTCATCTTTCCCAGGCGACAGCTAAGAGACAGTGTGTACATACCATTATTTTAGATGAAAACAATGCACCTTAGATAATCTATTTCATATTTGCATGTATGTGGTGTAGCGTGGCAACATTTAAGCTTGTCCTGGGGTGCATGGGATTAACTCTCACCGAGATAATCTGCACCTCAGGCAGCCCTTGCACTTTTACTCTTGTAAACCGAAGGTGATTGCAAAGGCATCGTATTCCGAGATGTAAACTGAAATGAATAATTTATCACAATGACCTTTACGACCAAGGTCAAAATATGATGGCTTGCCTTTCATGGTAATGAGAGTGACGCTGTTCTGAAAAAAACAAAACAAAACTGGAAACAATGACTCCTTGAGCTGTTTGTGTCGGTTAATGGTACATTACCACACCAGGGGCAAATTGTGGAAAGAGGTCGAAAAAGAGGGATGCAATGTCTTATCTTGATTTTCTTTCTTCTCATCGAGAATCATAACTCCCAAGGACATAGCCAGTGAATGCCACAGCATGAAGCTATGCATCATCGTGCATACTACTCAGTACACATCCTTAATCTTTATATAAACATTTGTGAGCAGCCTGATCTCCAAGGGGGAAGGCACAGTGCAGCTCTCAAAACAACCAGGAGAAATAAATGGGATGCAGCGAAGTGAGAGAAGGCAAGCTTTGAATTTTGTAGTTATTTATCATTGAATCTGTCATATTTATCCAGTGATGGCACATTTATGATGCAGTACTTCTCTACTTTT
Organism: Fistularia tabacaria; assembly: GCA_901007705.1. Taxonomy (NCBI): domain Eukaryota; kingdom Metazoa; phylum Chordata; class Actinopteri; order Syngnathiformes; family Fistulariidae; genus Fistularia; species Fistularia tabacaria. The sequence goes on from CAAKHD010003850.1 coordinate 57,444, forward strand.
GCACTCTGTCTCTTCACCTGTCCCATTAGCCCGTGGTGCTGTTTTTCTTTGTCACTGAACCGAAGATGTGTGCTGATCCGCGCTAGACCTGGTCAAGTTAAATGTAATATAAAAAATTTATTATAAGAGACATATTCTGTATGTTTAAGCCAGCGAAAGTAATATATTTGCAAGGAATTAGAATAATTTGCCTATTGGTCAAACGGTCCTTTATCAAAGCTTTTACCGCAATTAAAATTATAGATTTTTTTCACCAAATTAGAGGTGTGAGTGTTTTTTATATTAAGGCTGAAGTATTTTCAACTGATGTTTAATATAAAGCTATAGCCGAGAAAAAGTTTCCCAGAATATTTGCAGTCAAACTCTGACACTCAGTCAATTTAAAAATAACACCCAAAATCCTACCCACTCCTCAAGAGGATGAAAAAAAGGGTGCTGTTTGACGACCGTATCTCTTTTTTACTGAGTATTCAATTAAGCACAGGCAGATATTGATCAAAAAATGGAATGGTCCTTTCCCCATTCGCTCAGAAGAAAGCTTTGCTTTGAATGATTCAGTTCTTTATGGCAAAGGAATGCCTTGTCTCAAGGGCTCACCTTGAATGCCTCCAATCTCCAAAAAATCAGTCATTTCTGACATACATAAAATCCCGCCCTCATTCAGAATGTTGGCTTGTAATCCTAATTCAACCATAAAGCAGAATGACAACGACTCCCTTTTACTGAGAACTTTGTAAATATTTAGCTGAAGTCGCAGCTGATGCAAATATTTTAGAGGGGGATAAAATAAACGGCCTGAAAATGACTCTTGCATTTACTTCCTTCACTATTATGGTAATGCTGCATGGCTATTCGGGGTGGTTGGGAGGCAGGGTCCTCGCTGCCGTCACGCTCAGGGGACTGGTGTTGGCTGTGATTCGTGAGCAGCCAGGAAAACACCAGCAGGAGATCTTTGCTTAATTTGGTTTTGCTCTTGATACACTGGCTGAAGGCGAAGCCTTGCAGACAAAAAAGGAAAGATTCATTGCACAGAGTACTCGGTCCTCGCCTCCCTTCCAAATGATTTTCAGGTAGCAAGACAAGCTCACAGCTTTACATTTAAGCAATGTGAATTTGCTAATCACCCCAACCATAGGTAGATGATACGAAACAGAAGTTGATATCAATCAATATGATTTAAACATTTGAACAAAATAAAACAATAGGCTCTGGGTCTGCAGCCTGGTAATTATTGTGGTACTGATAAATAAATACTGGACTCAGTGATCTATGTAAACAAAAGCCTGCAGGCCATGGTTTTGTCTTCTAAAAGGTAAAACATAAACCGCCCAGCTCTGCATGGAAATTGATTTTTAAAAACTAGATAGAAAATATAGAAAGTGTTCATTCCTTTTCCCTCCCCTTTATATTGTTCCATTTACGAAATGATCCCTCCTCTCCTCCCACTCTTCCTCACCTCCACACATCCCAGCTTTTTTCCCCTCCAACCCCTTGTCCCCCTGCTTCTTTTCCGTCTGTTTAACCCACCCACCCGAACGCATCTCCTCTTTCTCTTGTCCTGTTTTCCTAGCTTTTTTCTTTCTTCTCCAGTTTATTGCTCTTCTCCTCCATCTCTCCTGGAGTGAAGCCCAGTGACCTTCTCAGCATCAACATAGTCTTTTCTTATGGTCTGGATGAAACTACTCAAACTGGCCTTGTCAAGATGGACCTGTACTGCACCTGTTGAGACGTTTGAAGCGCAGCCTGAAAATCCAGCTTCTCTTCTACTGATTAGGCACCTGCCAACTATATGTCACTATTATTGAACGCATTCCCTTTGTGGGGGCTTCTCAGCTAATCAGCAGAGTAAATATTATCCAGTAAATTAATAGGAAATGTCAAATCTATTGATTTTCAACCCTTAGTTCTGAAGTCCGGTTGAAGTAATAAAATGGACTCATGTCCCTGGAGAAGTGGTTGTTGGAAAATGTGAGACTTTGTCCCCTGCAGTTTTTGTTGTTGTTGTATTTTTTTTTATTTTATCTTTTCATTTTTTTAGAGAAAAATGGTTCCATTCTGTGTGTGTGTATATATATATATATATACATATATATAGCCTGTTCAACTGATGGGTGAATTTGTTTTTCAGAGATGCAGTTATACTACAACTACTACTAAAATAATAATGATATTGATAAAAATGGGGCATGATTTTTCAGTTTTACTTGACTCATTAATATGAAACGAATCCCATCGTCAGATCATCATGATTAACCAAATAAACAGGAGGAGTCTTCGGTAATGATACAAGGTCCTCTGTATCCTGCCTCTGACTGGTTGCTATTTGTTGTGTTTCATTTACTTGAGAATCACACATATTGTACTTCTCATTATAATGATAGTCACCATCTCCGGCTCACACCCTCAAGTCTGATGCGACAAATATTCTGAGGCCAATTAGGCAGAGTAACAATCAGCCAGACCACACTCATTTCCACAATCAGGTCTGATTGGCACATTTAATTTCCAAGGGGTCATGAGTTTTTTTTCGCTAGCACGCGGAGCCGGGGTGAGGAGTTTGATAGCTTATATCCTTGTGGTAGTTCATGTATCGTGCTTGTTTTCATGTCGCACAACATTAGCAGACACTGAAGGTGCCTCACCATCGTGCGTATCGTGGGTCGGTCAACTGATTGCAGTTAATTCTATACACACACCTTGAATACAGCGGCAGGTCTTCTAATTTTAATTTCCTCGCACATAAATGTCAAATTAATGGATTCACATTACAGAAAGAAAGAGAGACTTTCATGGAAAACAGCCTCTGCCGCATGTGACATTTTGGAGTTATTTCAGCATTTACATGTCTCCTCATGACCTTATTTTGCCATTTGGTATCATAATGTGCTCATAAACACATATTTCATGACCAAATGTAACTGAATACCCAATTTCCATCATTTGCCTTTTCTTTTATTTCACTGTAAATTACTGTCATGCAAACCTATCCTTGGCTCAGAGATCTGTTTCCAGTGTTGCCTGATCTATTGCTTTGATTTGTTTAGTGTCACACTTCTTCATAAAACAGTGTATGACTGCTTTTGGCATGATGATCTCGCTACCCTCATATCCTTTATTCCAATGTATAGAAAGCCATCTCCCTCCACTTTCCCACTGGGAGACTGTCACCTGAAATATTCTGCCCAGAAAGCGGTTGAGTCAATAGATACTACTCCCCTGAATAAAATAAATCAAAAAGAGAATATCACTTGTTATGTTTTGTCCTATTGTCATGACAATTTGGATGAAAATGGATATTGATAATAAAAGACTTTAGGAATCACAATTTACTTTGCTGTTAAGTTAAGTTCTTACTCTATGGAAGTAATCAATACATCGGGCGATTTGGATCGTGGTAGTGGAGACTTTTAAATAGGATCCACTGACAACCCAGGACCCTTACCTCTCAAGGGTTCAGCAAGAGCTTCATTTCAGTGATTTAATGGGTTTGCCGTCTCCATAAACTTGCCCTCCCCATACAGCAAACAGTGCTATCATTTCACACTGTCATTTATCTGGGGATTCTGAAGGAACCCTCATCAATCATATTGTCTGTATTTTTTTCTTACCACTAAAATGTGATCAATACTGAGTCCTAGTCATCTATCATACTCAGGCACTAGTGCTGTTGCCCACCACCTTCTGATAAAGGTAACGTGTCTCTGCCCCACTTATGTACTATTGGGTAACATTTCTGTAATTATGACTCATTTACAAACAGCTAGAAGAAAGCTTATGGTTTTCTTCTTGCATGCATTATGTATTTTCTTTTTTTATTTGAAATCAAGAACAAAACAAAAACTTTTCAGACATGAATGATCATGACTTCATGGGCTAAGAAGCATTGTTTTAATCACTACATAAGCCATTTATTATGGATAAGGATTAGTATCCTCTTATGATTCAGTCACTTCATTAATGCAACCAAGGTATTTCACTTGACATAAATTTGGGGTTACTTATGTTCATGGCTAATTTTCGGAAAAGTTGTAATTATTGTTAATCAGCCAATACTTGACACCACATTCGTGTTCCTTCTTAATCATTGACACATAAAACTGTGGTATACATCAGAACTTGTACATACTAAACAAATATTGCCAGGCATCTTTGTACTCTGAAAATTTGAATTGCAAATCGAATCCTAATTATTCACTTTGAAGATAGAGAAAACAACGCATACACATGCTCACTCTCATTCATATACACATGCACGTATATATTTATCTGAGGGGATAGATAAAGAGAAAAAGAGGGATGGACATAAGGCAACAAAAAAATAATCATGGGATTTGACAATAATGCTGCCAGCATCAGTAATATCATCACTTTTTTCAAAGACGATTAAAATCTTGAACAACAAGCCTATCATAAATGCATCAATGGAATACACTGAATTTGTTAATATGCTGCTCCTGCATTCATGTAATAAGGGCTATTGCTCCTGACCCATATGTACTGAATTGCATCTAAATTTGTCTTTGGAAGTTCTCAGACATCCCAGTCATGGTCAATTCTTTGTCAACATCTTCTTCCCGTAGTGACTAGACTTGATTTTCTTCCATTGAAGACGTTTCATCTGTCATCCAAGACGCTTCTTCAGTTCTTCAGTTCAGCTCTTAATTTGGTTTTGTGTAGTAAGTCATATGTAAATTCAAAATCCTTAAAAAAGCTTTACCAAGTTGTTTTTTTTTTTGTTCGCATGGTTCATCTCACCTGGCCGCAAAGACAGAAATGTCACGAAATCTTTCACAGGAGGTGCGGGTAACTTCAGGATTCAATGGATTTTACTGCAATGTGGGAACAAGTGATAGAAGTACAGTGAATCATTTCCCCTGTGAAGTATAGAGGCTTTTTTAATTCAAAGTAAAATTCACTCTCCTCATGCATCAACGACCAAACCGGTGTTTTACCAGATGATTCAACAACAGAGGCAAAGACTGATAGAGGGCATATGATGGCTAAATAGAAGAGATACTACATGCCGGACATACTTGATCTTCCCTCTTGTTTTTTCAAACATCATTATGCCATTATAGACGACTTGCTGGAGGTAACCTGAGCCAAACCATTTGGAAAACTGGTCCTCTTAGAATAAAATCCCTCTGAGGAAGTAAGGCCCTGAATTAGATTTTCCCTCCCTCATGTTGCAGAATCTCTTCACCCGATGCAAAATGAAACAGCGGAAAATTAATGTGTCCATTACAATTCTGTCGGCATTATTTCCCGTGTCTTGCGTGTGTGACAAGGCGCTGATTTGTGAAATATGAGGCATGATATCCCCCCAGTTGCACTGATCTCATTGTTCATTGACGTCGTAATTTCTCATAAACAGAACTGGAAACCCTCTCAACTGCATCCAAACCTCTGTCTAATCAGAAGATGCATCTTAGATTAATAAGACGATCGCCACTCTCATCATCAACATCTGTAATTGTTTTCAATGTCTCATTAATTTTAAAGAAAATCCCTTCAGTTTCAACCATCTATTGTACAGAAGAGTATTCTATAGAATAGAATAGAATAGAATAGAATAGAATAGAATAGAATAGAGTAATATTATTAATCAAAATCTCCTAATTCAAATCAGGGGGAACAGTCAAAATTACACTCAATCCATTTAATCCAAAACCATGCCTTCTTTACTAATTATTTATTGCAAATATCCGTCATTCTCGACACGCATGATACAGAAAATCCCTTAATGTGTCAGTTTATGCAGTACAAAGGAGAGAAAATCCATCCCATTTCATTAACATGCGCTGGGATTAGAGGAACCTGGAAGGATTAATTGAATGTGCTCATCTTTTATGTTGAATCCTTGAAAAATAAAGTGGAGTCCTTTAGAAAGGGAAAATGTCAAAGAGAATTTTGAAGAGTACAGACAACTTTTTTTAAATGGGTAAAATCATTTTAAGATAGTCATCATTCAGCATTTTATAAAGAGATTATTGTTATCTAAACTGTCACGGGTCATTTGTTCAGTCTGTACTGTGACATCTCATCGGTAGAATGACCTTTTCACATCTTCTCTTTAAACGGCAACCATGTAAAGTGTAAGATTGTTGTTAGCTGCAATTATATCCGAAAGAGAATCAAGTTTAGAAATGTCCTGTTCTGATAAATATTCAACGAGTGACCTTTCACAAATAATGCCTGAATATCCAGTTTGTTCTGTATCGCTGGTGGAAAGAATGTGGCCGAACAAAATAAACACACAGAAAGTTCCTGTATTTAAAAATGTGTCATTAAAGCACAAATAATCTTTTGTTTCTTTTTTTTTTTTCTTATTTAAAATCAAGAAAAAGGGGCATATATGTCTAGAAACAAAATATCAAACAATTTATGTGAACTATTTCGATTAATTTTGTAACGCAGCCTCAGGGGGGCACGGGCCAGGGTCTCCTGGAGCCAGCCTCAGGGGTGTACAAGTGTCTCCCTGAGCCGGTCCCAAGCCCGGATAAATGCAGAGGATTGCGTCCGGAAGGGCATCCGGCGTAAAACTTTTTGCCCAAACCAAATATGCGAATCAAATCTATCAATCTCATAGCGGATCGGTCGAGACCTTGGTTAACAACGAACGCCACTGGTGCCGATAACCTACAGGGTGCCAGTGGAAATTGGGCAGCTGTGGGTCAAAGACGGAGAGGAGGAAGGCGTGTTCGGAAGCAGAGAGAGTGGAGGAAAGGCAAGAGTCTGAGACTGAGAGTACGGACTTTGAATATTGGAACGATGACAGGAAAAGGTAGAGAGTTGCTTGACATGATACAGAGAAGGAAGGTGAATATACTGTTTGTCCAGAACATCAGGTAGAAAGGCAGTAAGGCTAGAAGCTTAGGAGCAGGTTTATGTTGTACTATCATGGTACTGACAGGAAGAGAAATGGAGTCTGAGTTATCTTGAAAGTGGAGTGTGTTAGGAATGTTCTGGAGGTGAAAAGGATGTCAGATAGCCTTAGGAGTCTGAAATTAGAAATTGAAGGTGTGATGCTCAATGTTGTGAGTGGCTATGCCCCACAGGTAGGATGTGAGTTAGAGGAGAGGAAGTTCTGGAATGAGTTTCATGAAGTGACGCAGAATATTCCCAGAGATGAGAGAGTGGTAATTGGTGCAGACTTCAATGGACATGTTGTGGCAGGCAATAGAGGTGATGACGATGTGATGGGCAGGTTTGGTATCCAGGATAGGAATGCAAAGGGACAGATGGTGGTAGATTTGCTATAATGAATACTTTTTTTCCAGAAAAGACAAAAAAAGTAAATTATAAGAGCGGAAGTAGGAGCACACAGGTAGACTACATCTTGTATAGACAAGGTCATCTGAAAGAGATCATTGACTGCAAATTAGTGGTAGGTGAGAGTGTAGGCAGACAGCATAGGATGGTGGTTTGTAGGATGAATTTTGTGACAAGGAACATGAAGAGGACAAAGGCAGAGCAGAGGACAAAGTGGTGGAAGCTGAAAGGGGAGGAGTGTATGGTTTTTGTATGGTTTGATCAGGGAGACAGGTGGGAGAGTTCTTGGTGTGTCGTCTGGAAGGAAAGTAGATAAGGAGACCTGGTGGTGGAATGAGGAAGTACAGGAGTGTATACAGAGGAAGCGGTTGGCAAAGAAGTGAGACACTGGGGTGACTGACGAGAACAGACAGGAGCACAGGGAGATGCAGCGTTAGGTAAAGATAGAGGTAGCAAGGCAAAGCAAAGGGTGTACAATGACTTGTATGCTCGGTTGGCAGAACAGAGAGTTAGAGATGGAAAGGATGTACAGCAGTTCTGGGTGATTAAGGATAGAGAAGGAAATGTATTGACAGATGCTAGAAGAGTGATGGGAAGATGGAAAGAACACTTTGAAGAGCTGATGAATGAGGAAAATGAAAGAGAGGGAAGGTTAGAGGAGGTGACTATTGTAGACCACAAAGTAGCAAAGACTAGTAAAAGTGAAGTGAGGAGGGCACTGAAGAGGATGAAGAATGGAAAGGCAGGAAAAGCAGTGATATACCTGTGGAGGTATGGAGGTGTCTAGAAGAGGCAGCTGTAAAGTTTCTGGCTAGATTATTCAATAGGATTTTAGAGAGTGAGAAGATGCCTGAGGAATGGAGAAGTGTGATGGTGCCCATTTTTAAGAATAAAGGGGATGTGCAGAATTGCAGTAACTATAGAGCGATAAAGTTGATGTGCCATACAATGAAGTCAGTGAAGTTTTGGGAAAGAATCGTGGAATCTAGTCTGAGAGCAGAAGTCAGCATTTGTGAGCAGCAGTATGGCTTCATGCCTAGAAAGAGTACTACAGATGCAGTATTTGCTTTGAGAATGCGAATAGAGAAGTACAAAGAAGGTCAGAGGGAGCTGCATTGCGCTTTTGTTGTCCGAGAAAAAGCATACGACAGGGTGCCGAGAGAGGAACTCTGGTATCCTATTAGGAAGTCTGGAGTGGCAGAGAAGTATGTTATAGTGATGCAGGACATATATGCTAGCTGTGAGACAGTGGTGAGGTGTGCTGTAGGTGTAACAGAGAAGTTCGAGGCAGATTTGGGACTTCATCAGGGATCAGCTCTGAGCCCCTTCTTGTTTGTGGTGGTGATGGACAGGTGAGGTTAGACAGGAATCTCCATGGACCATGTTGTTTACAGATTACATTTTGATCCATAGTGAGAGCAGGGAACAGGTTGAGGAATGAGAGGAACCCGGGTGGAACGGTGAGGCTACAGGGAGTGGAGATTGAGAAGTTGGAGGATTTCAAGTACTCAGGGTCAACAGTCCTGAGCAATGGAGAGTGTGGAAAAGAGGTTAAGAAATGGGTTCAAGCAGGATGGAATGGGTGGAGAAAAGTGTCAGAGGTTCTATGCGATCGAAGAATATCAGCCAGAATGAAAGGAAAGGTGTACAAGACAGTGGTGAGACCAGCGATGCTGGATGGTTTGGAGACAGTGGCAATGAACAAAAGACAGGAGGCAGAGCTGGAGGTCAGAGGTCAGAGAAGCCAGACTGAGATGGTTCGGCCATGTACAGAGGAGGGATAGGGACTATATTGGTAGACGGATGCTGGAATGGGAGATGCCAGGCAGGAGGTCTAGAGGAAGACCGAAGAGAAGATTTATGGACGTAGAGAGGGAGGACAGGAAGTAAGTTGGTGTGAGAGAGGATGATACAGAGATTAGGGTTAGATAGAGAAGGTTGATTCGCTGTGGCGACCCCTGAAGGGAAAAACCGAAAGGACACGAAGAAGAAGAAGCTCTGCAGCAACAGCACGCAAAATTGTGTGTCACATGTAAAATATGCATTTGGATCCCGTGATGTGTTCAAGGAAAAGAAGATTCATTTTTTTTTTAATTTTTGTCAAAGTAGGGTTGGAAAAAATGATGGACTTTTGCGAAATCTTGCAAAACTGTTTACCCTAACAATGTTATGCTAGGGTTGAAGGACTGGTGTAATTTAACATTAGAGGCTCTATTTTTAGGGCACAATGAGATTTGCTGACCTTAAACTCTATTGCTACTTGAAGTTATTGAATGAAAGTAATGCCAAGCTTGTCACTCTTCATTGGCATAATGTTCTCATTTGGGACGTCTCTCAAATGCAGGAAACGCTCGAAATCACCCTCCATGACTCCCTTTTTACGAACACAATGAATCAACACCGGTAAATAAAACTCAATACTCAGTCTTTCGTTTTTCCACTCTGAACATGGATGACCCGCAAGAACATTGCTCTTAACAGTTTTGCGAGATCTCACATGTCCGTTTTTCTTGTCCCACCCCACTTTGCAAGATCTCGCAAGGATGATTTTCCTTTTACCCTTCACCCCACCCCAGTCCCCTAAGGGGCTCTGTACAAAGTGACGTAAAATATTACATTGAAAAGACTTCAGGAGAGATTTGTTTGCCTTTGAGGACACTTCTTTCTGCTAACTATGACTTCTCTGATGGAGCACATTTTCTATCATTTATCGAACATTCTGGACTTCGTCAGTGAAACGTAGGGAGAAGGTGAAAGGAGCAGTGTTGTAATATAACATAGTTTGTTTTGATGCAGTAAGAGAGGGAGAGTGATGCACTCCTGAGTTTGAGACACAGAGACGAGAGAGGGAACCCTGGAGCTTTATAACCTGCCAGTCTATGGATCATCAACACCTTTAAATAGAAAAAAACATTTAAATCATCTAAAAAAAATACTGACTCACTGGACATGTGACCATTTCCAGTGGGTGAGTAAATGTAGCCTGAAATGGCTTTACACAACTTCAGTGGAGACTGCAGCCTACACTATTTGGAGTAAAATAGCAGCGGGTCAACATATGGCTTCACTTCCAAATATCTCATACCAGGGCTGGATCAAATGGCGATGGAGAAGCAGCTCTGTTGTCTCACAGAAAGAGGGTTCCACGTTTGAATCCGTTGGCAAAGCGTGAACTTTCCGAGTTTGCGTGTTCTCCCCATGTCTGCATGGGAGCTGCTCAACTATGACTGTTGATCAAGGCCAGCAAATTTGTTTCGCAACAACCCATCTTACCTTCTCATCTGGCGTTACAGTATCCTACATTTCTACGTGTGGCTCCAGATATCCAAAACTGATTAAAAAAAGCTGATGGACATGTTTTTTGTTCTTAGAATCCCCTATGGGGATCAATAAAGTATTATCTTAATAGATAAAACAGAAATTGGGACCCTATTTCTGTTCAACTATGCACCTTCACCAATTAAATGCACACATTCAGAAAGAATTATTTTAGAAGTAGTTTAATCTGAGATTTTTTCTTTTTTAGAAATAAAAACTTAATTTTTAAGATAGGTCACCTTGATTGAATGTGAATGATAATGTAAAAAACAAGCCCAGTTGACTTTTCCACTACTGTCTCACCGAGAACAGTTTATTATCCTCGCTCCTTTATCTCCGAGGATAAGACTACTCAGTTTGTGACTCAGAATAGACTGCGGAGGTGTATCGGTTTTATGAAGTTAATTTCTGAAATGGCCTCCATTCTTCCACACAGTTTCAGATAAGCTAATCCAGCCCGAGAAACGGTCATTTTAAAATCTATCCTTCAGTTCTCCCCTTGCCTATCTATTTACTTTCATTTCCTGAAATGTTCACTGAATATGGGGAAACATAATTCATCTTTAGACAATGAGACTAAACTTGTCTCCATGGTCACCAGGTGTGTAACGGATAATGTCAATTGCCAGCTGGTGCCTAATCTCTGAACTGTGAAAATAATGTAATCAGTCTCAGGCCAAAACCAGGGTGCAGAGGTATGACATTGTGGTATCCACCAGGTCCAACCTCTTGGTATTGTAACTGTGCGCCATCAGTTGAATGATGACATATTATTCCGTGGAGTTGTGGACTCATGATGGGAGTAAGTCCATAATAAGGATTGAGGATGGTAAAGGAGCTTTCGCTATAACCTAAATTGCCCCCCCCCCAGCTCCCGCCCCTCTTCTCCATAGATGCATTATCTACCGCTTCCATCAACATCTACACACATGCACACACACACACACACAAACAAGTGCACGTACTCCCTGATCTCTGGTTTCTCTCAAGTGGTTATTAGTCTTCCCACAGGGCTTATGACATATAGAATCACATTATATCAGAGTGCTCATTATGTTTTCACCATCAGAGCTTTTTGCGTCTGGAGTGAGAGTTATCCCTCAAGTCCAGTCACTGCAGAACAAAGAAAAACCTGACAACATCAAGGAGTCCTCCGGGCATTGGGAATCTCTTAAGCTTTTGCAAGTTGTCACAGATGAATGCAGCTCTTCAAAGATTCCAAATGCAGTTAGACAGCAGGCATTCAGTGCAGCAAACAAAAGACAGTGTTTGGATAGTCCTTAAGGTATCTTATGCCACCTTATGTTTCAATAACGCACAGAAACCGAGGAGTCGATTGACAGATTTATGGAACTTAGTGTTAGAGATGGCGCTGGAAGACGGCAGCCTGTTGCAGCAGCTCAACTGTTACTGTAACACATGAATTTCCCCTTGGGGATCAATATTATTCAATTATTATATTATTTTTATTAATTATTATTAATAAATTAATAATATTAATTAAAAAAAATTAATATTATTATTATTATTATTAATTATTATATATCAATTATTATTCAATTCAATTCAATTATTGTCATTGGTGCAAGGTAAAACACGCAAGGGGCAAAACAAAACAAAGGGGCTGAGCTTAGCATACTAAGAAGATTGGGAGCAGACAACACCTTACACAGGTTCTGGAATACAGTAACTATTTAATGTAGCATCATCTCAGTCTGTAACAGCAGCAGCACATAGTGCTAGAGGAGAGGGGAGGGGGCTGTGACACAAAAATGTTTAGTGTTAAATTGAAAATATCTGTCTTTTATGCAGACATGTCATATCATCTAAAATTTGATCTGAATACACATTCACCCGAAACGTCTTCCCAATTATTCCAGTGTAAGCCTTCAGCTTTCATTTATCTTTTTCTCCCCACTTTGTTCATACTCTTCATTTATCTCTGACCATCAGGAGTTATAAAATTAGCCGACACTGGTCATATTTTAAAATGCACGTTGTATAATGACTCTTTTCATTATTTGGGATTATTTTCACAGGCAGCAGTATTTCACAGGTTTCAATTGAAATGCACTGCTCACCATAAAGACACGGAACAGAAGAATTCAACTCGTCATGGATGGCTGCCACAACTGTTACTCCCAATGGAAAATTGATAGCGTTGAGCTGGACGGGCAAAAAAAACTAATATCCCTATTAGAGTATGAAATCAGATTAATTAACGCGGGAGCTATGCTACATTTATTTACCAAGGTGCTCTGCTCTTTGTAGAATAGTGATGCTCAGTAAGAAATATCTGGTCAATTTCATAGCCAAACAGATGCTGGGGTGGAACTTTGCTGGAATGGTGCCTCAATCATAACACGAACAAGGAAGCTGGCACCTGCACTGTTCTCTGTATAGAAAATAGCACGATCAGAGTAACACTGTGGTCAGTCATTCGTGTAGCTGTCGGATTAGTGTGTGTTTTATATTGCTTGAATGAAAGTTGGAATCAAGTTTAAATTACGCACACTGAGACCTTATCTCTGTATTAGTGGCACCAGCTCTGATGAGCAGGTGAATGATGCAAACACAAATCACAGACTGTCAATATAAGCTGGCATGTATCTAAAGCAAATGTGGTTTTAGCTGCGAGAACCACTGCCATGCGCCGTGTGTTCTGCAAACGGGAGCCCAATTGTCTCTGAAATTTTAGCCGGAAACCAAATCTATTTGAAATCCCATCACCCCATTTAATGTGTGTCGGTTCGTGTTTGCGGGTGTGTGTGTGTGTGTGTGTGTGTGTGTGTGTGTGTGTGTGTGTGTGTGTGTGTGTGTGTGTGTGTGTGTGTGTGTGTGTGTGTTTGTGTGTTTGTTGGTCTCGCTGCCTCTGCAATGGCTTGTGTCGAACAGGAACAGTCTGAGTCAGACCTCCATCACTTCGTATAGCGGCTGCAATTTCCCAGGCCAGCCATCCATTACAACGGCTGATTTCAGAGGGAGGCTGTGAAGGCTGAACTGACAGTCATGTGCCATGAATGGCAGGTGAATTCCAGCTTTATTGCCTTATCTGATTTTTTCTACTCCTGTACCTATTTTTCCAACGTGGTTAAGCTTGGGAGTAAATACATGTTCTCTGTACATATAAACTATATACATATATATATTGTCAAACTAATCCATGTATGAACACTGAATGTTCCATTTTCCTTCAACTATCACATGGCAGCAGCTCTCATGACTGAGATAGATTTGAGGAACTGTGGACTGATATAGGTTTGCAGTGTTTTCCAAATTTGCCACCAACACAGGTTTGTTTGTGCATGTGTAATAAGGGAGCTGATTATAATGATACACTTCAGATGATTTGTGGAACACTTAGACGTGAATTTCACCATATTTTGATGTGCACTTTGTACATCTGTGCTGCTGTGTGCTTTGCCCCTTGCCTTTCATCTGTTTTATCCTCTGAATTAGCAGGGAGAGGCTCAGCAGGATGGAGAGGCTTTTTTTATCCTTCTAAATCGGTCAGATGAGTCTGAAATCACCATTGCAACACTTCTACTGTTATTCACCATACCAAGTAAAATTTTTAAAAAAGGGGAAGGAAAATGACCTTCTGAATCGTTCTACATTATCTCACCCCCTCTGTCCAGGCTCCCTTTTAAGCTGTCCTCACCTGAGTCAGTCACTCTGGCGCATGTTAACTACTGTCAAGTATTTCATTTAAAATCCCATTCCCTCTGCAAGGACTTCGTCTTTTGTGTTCCTCAACCAGTTTGTATGAGATAAAAATATTGCTAACTCATTTTTTCAAAGCAAATCTAAAAAACATCCATAGAAATATTATAATAAGAGGAAAATGAATAATAATTGTTATTATTTTATTCTCGTTATATTTATGATTATATGATTCATATTTTTTGCATCGACAAAAATAATGTGATACATTATTATTACGATTATTATTTTCTTGTGATTGTTGCTGTTATTGTTGTACAACACTGGATAATAGACAATATCTCGTATTTGTTTCATTAGCATATAGCAATGTGCAGCCAACAATCCATGTGGCATGTGCTGAACACACGGAATGCCTTCCTTTATTTCAGGATGGAAAATTGAATAAATATTTTCTCAAGCTAATGGCTGGGAAAAAAAATCTGTGGCTCTATATGTGTATATGTCTGCTGGACATATTTGGTGTGTGAGACAGAACATTGGCCATCTGTAGTGACTTGCTGGTATTTCCATGGCAGTGGCAGACATGAGAGTACCCAAGCTGTGTTCATACACGCCATACGAGTCTGAGGATGCATCCAGTTCCATTTTCAAAACATTAAGATCATGGCAGAGAAAGGTTAAAAACTGCGAAAGCCACAGCCCAAATGGTCTGCAATGGAAGCACGATGGTGGAGGTGAGGCACGATGGATGTTATCAAAACCGGAGAGACACCTGTCTGTTATTATGCACACACACACACACACACACACACACACACACACACACACACACAAACACACACACATATGAATGCATCATCGATTCATTCTGAAACACACACACACTACTCACAATATACAAGTCTGTTCATTTTTACAGGAACCTGTGTTTTTCAGTGAGTCACAATTGTATGCTTTTAGACTTATTTTTAACAGTGTCTGCCTATATCTTACTCTGCCTGTCTAGATTTCAGAAGGATTTGTCTCTTTTATCAACAGGTTTTAGTTGTATGGGTGCAAATATTTATTTACTTATTTGCAATATTTCTTAATGCATTTGCTATAAATATTCATTCATTTAATTTTTTTTGCAGCCGTTGACAAATGCTTAACTCATCAAGTAATTACCTTAATAAATGGCATTGTGTGAGTGATTAATATGTCTGGTTCAAGTTTCTAATGCAGACCTTATTAAAGAGGGTAATTTCTCATTTGAAATGCCACTGCAACCATGTGTGAAACACTGTTGACTCTTACTTCCAAAGTTAGTCACTTAATTAAAAGTTTAGCACACTACATTTGACAATTTTAGTGACATTCACTTGGGCAGCAAATGATGCAAAACTAGCATTCACAGGTTATATATACCTTTTCTATATACATAAGCTATAAAGTTCTATGCAGCAGAAGAAATATTGCCCCCTGAGCTTGGTAGTATTGATCTCACACAGGCTATTCACTCCCATCTGAGTCATGTCAGGCCCAAGATGTAAATTTACAGTGCAATTCCTCATTCAACTTTAAACCGATCACATTGACCTGGATAGCTGCTGTACTCGGGCCATTGATGGCTTTCAAAATCCAGCAGTAGGAATCGATTTTTTTTTTTGCTTCTTTTGTAAGAAGCAAATTATCCAGATCCCAGACTGGTTGTGATTAAAAAAGAAAATTAAAAGATTTTCCCACACTAAATATAGCTCTCCAAGTGTGGAGATGTGTGTGATTGTAAAGGGGATGAGCTGTTCTGTTTTTAGTGTCTTTTAACTGGTGCTTGTGGCTTCATTTTCCAGAGGCTTAACAGTTGAGGCACAAATGTGCAACTTATGATCGTACAAAGACACTCAAACAAAGATATGAAGCATGCAAATACATCAGGAGAGGGAACTGCAACCTGAAGTGTGACCAATTTGAGCATGAACACCGATTCTCAAAGCCTCCGTGAGTAAATTACCTCCCCGTATCTTCCAATCTAAACTGATCTGTCGTTCACGGTGCCTTTCCTTGACCTTTGGCAAATTGGAGAAGGATTCAAGGAGGATTTAGTTTGATTTTTTTCAACAGATAAAAGGGTGACAGAAATATAACTGACAAAATGGATTCCGAGTTGGAGAGGAGAACAAAATCTGAATACTTGGAAAAATATGATATTATATGATATTGTATGATTTTATCCATCTATCCATCTTCTGCTGCTTATCCAAAGTCGGGTTGTGGGGGCAGCCGCCGGAGCAGGGAGGCCCAGACTTCCCTCTCACCAGCCACATGGTCCAGCTCTTCTGGGGGGACCCCAAGTCGCTCCCAGGCCAGCCTAGAGATATAGTCTTTACTGTGTGTCCTGGGTATTCCCTGTGGCCTCCTACCGATTGGACATGCCTGGCTGGGCAATCCGCCTGTTGATCTTATGCTCCATCCTTCCCTAACTTATGAACAAGATTCTGAGATACTTAAACTCCTCCACTTGGGGCAGGACCTCCTCCCTGACCCAGAGTGGGCATTCCACTTGTTTCGGATTTGGAGGTGCTGATCCTCCTTCATATTCGGCAGCGAACCGCTCAAGTGAGAGCTGGAAATCATGGCCTGATGAAGCCAACAGAACCACATCATCTGCAAAAAAGAGAGATTTGATCCTATGGCCACCCAACCAGATCCCCTCGATGCCCTGGTTGCGCCCAGAAATTCTGTCCATAAAAGTTATGACCAGAATTGGTGACAAAGGGCAGCCCTGGCGGAGTCCAACTCTCACTGGAACCAGGTCAGACCCACCCAACGGCTCCGTCAATGCGGACCAAGCTCCAACACCAGTCATACAGGGACCAAACAGCACATGTAACGGGGTTCGGTGCCCCATATTCCTGCTGCAACCCCTGCAGGATTACCTGCAGAACACGATCGAATGCCTTCTCCAGATCCACAAAACACATGCAGACTGGTTGGGCAAACTCCCATGCTCCCTCAAGAACCCTGCTGAGGGTATAGAGCTGGTCCACTGTTCCATGACCAGGACGAAAACCACACTGCTCTTCCTGCATCTGAGGTTCAACGACCTGGCGGACCCTCCCGTCCAGCACCGCTGAATAGACCTTACCAGTGGAGTGTGTTCCCCCTAAAGTTGGAGCACACCCTCCGATCCCCCTTTTGAAATAGGGGGATCACCACCATAGGTCTGCCAGTCAAGTGGCACCACCCCCGATGTCTACGTAATGCTGTAGAGGCATGTCAGCCAGGACAGCCCTACAGCATCCAGAGCCTTGAGGAACCCAGGGCGGACCTCATCCACCCCCGGGGCCCCGTTACCAAAGAGCTTTTTGACTACTTCAGCAACTTCAGCCCCAGAGATAGATGGGTCCCCTCCAGAGTCCCCTGGCTCTGCTTCCACATTGGAAGGCGTTTCGATGAGATACAGGAAGTCTGAGAAGGATTCCTCCCTCCGATCAACAACGTGTCGCGTTGAGGTCAGCAGCGCCTCACTCCCACTGCACACAGTGTTGACAGAGCATTGCTTTCCCCTCCTGAGCCACCGAATGGTGGACCAGGATCTCCTTGAAGCCCACCGGAAGTTGCTCTCCATGGTCTCCCCGAACTCCTCCCACGCCTTAGTTTTTGCCTCGGCGAGAACCGAAACCGCATGCCGCTTAGGCTGACGGTACCTGTTAGCTGCCTCCGGAGCCCCACAGGCAGAAAAGGTGCGATAGGACTCCTTCTTCGGTTTGACAGCATCCCTCACCACTAGGTTCCACCAGCGGGTTTGAGGGTTGCTGCCCCGACAGGCACCGTCCGCCTTACAGCCGCAACTCCAGGCTGCCGCCTCGACAATGGAAGCGTGTAACATGGCCCATTTGGACTCAATGTCCCTCGTCTTCCTCGGGACGTGGTTGTAGCTCTGCCGGAGGTGGGAGTTGAAACTCCTTCTGACATGGTACTCTGCCAGACGTTCCCAGCAGACCCTCATGCTATGTTTGGGTCTGCGAGGTATGACCAACATCCTCCCCCACCACCGAAGCCAGCTCACCACCGGGTGGTGATCAGTTGACAGCTCCACCCTCTCTTCCCCCGAGTGTCCAGGATGTGTGGCAAACAAGTCCGACAACACGACCACAAGGTCGATCAAAAAACTGTAGCCTAAGGTGTGTTGGTGCCAAGTGCACATATGGACACGTCTATGCCTGAACATGGTGTTTGTTATGGAGAATCCATAATGAGCACAGAAATAACAAAAACCACCCGGGTTTGGATCGGGGGGGCCGTTCTTCCCAATCACGCCCTTCCAAGTCGCGCTGTCATTGCTCCCGTGAGCGTTGAAGATTCCCAGTAGAACGAGGGAGTCCCCAGAAGGAGCGCTCTCCAGCAGCCCCCCTAGGGACCCCAAGAAGGGTGGGTAAACTGAACCGTCAGAACCCGTCTCAATGGGTGCAGGCCCGGCCACCAGGCACTCGCCATCGAGCCCCACGCCTGGAGCCTGACTCCGGGGGGGGGCCGGTGACCCACGTCCAAGTAGGGAAAAACTACGTCCAAGATTGCTATCCATCATGTGAGTCTTCTGTGCTGCGCTCTGTCTGGTCCCTCACCTGGGACCTATTTGCCTTGGGTAATCCTTTCAGGGGCATAAAGCCCCCGACAACAATATCATCATTTTTTGTGTGGTACAAATCACAATCAATAATAGTATTTGGTTTTAAACACTGTTTTTGTGATTGAAATTGAAAGATTTCATTATCTCCATGAAGAGTTAATTGTCATGAGCAGCAGACACACACACATGCAACGCACATACACACACGTTGATGTGCATGAGAACACACACAAGCTTCTGTATTCCCACTCACATTTTCTCCCAAACATGCAAGGTTTGTGGAGGTTTAATCCTGTTGTTTTTCTCTCTCCACTATAACAGTTATGTGAAGTGAAGGATTCGTAAGACTTCCATTGTTCTCCTGCCATAAGGATGCATTTTGTCCCCACTGGTCGGCAGCTATTTCTAGCAACAACTCTTCCAATCCGAATGAAGCATATAATTAAAATAGATGCCTGCCTGCTCTTGGCTGTTTAACATCACTTACACACCCCTTTGCTCAGCCGCTACCTGAGCCGGTTGAAAAGACCTGCCTTTGACTGCAGGTTATGAATATGTACCAGGCATGAGAAGGGAGGGTCAGGCCGGGAGATGAGATAAACATTTTTCACCGAGACTAATTATCGAACATCAAAGGTAAAACTGTATTTTACGAATGTAAAATGGCGTTTGAATAAAAATAGATAAACACAAATTTCACAGTTTTATTTCCTAAGCCCACAGTGGATATACCTTACTAAATTATTCTGTCACGCACCATTACGGTTTTGAAACTGGGTGCTTAGTTAACGATTTATAGTATAGATGTTGCCTTGCTAGGTTCTGTGAGTCATTTTGGTCAGGCTCGGCTTGCCATTTGAATAATAGCTTGTCACCGGAGTAACATCTGGGAAATGCATTAGCATTAGAAAAGTTTAATCCATATACAAATGATATAGATAGTGCCCTTGGTATTTGCTTTAAAGAAATAACATCATATAATATTTATATCTACGTGGTTCCACATGTGCACACATTTAAAAGAATCTCAAAAAAAGCTTTGTTATTTTTGGAGCCATGCCCTCCCCTTGTTACCGGAGTCTGGGCAAAATATTCCCTGGCTCAAAATTAATTCCAACATAGTATGACGGGGATTATGCAGAGTAAATAACCATGAGGTGACTGGCAAAGTGGGCTTTACTCTTGAGGTCTCCCAACAAAATTGTTTACGGATGATTACTTGTTGTCATGCTTTATGGTGGCACAACACTTAGCACTTAGCACTTAGCACTTAGCACTATCACGTCAAAGCCAGAATGTTCTGGATTTGAGTCTTTTTACCAACTCCGGCCTTTCTGGGGATTTTTTTTTTAAACTCTCTCAAGCTCAGACGTATTACTAAAGACTGCAGGCACCACTGCTATCACATCACTTTTGATATGGTGAATAAAAAACAGGAGTTGAAATTGAAATCGACTATGTTTATAGTATAAAAAACTATTTATAAGACTTAGCACACAAATATGTCTTGCATTTCAAAGTATTGTCACCAACAAGGTAAGAGCAGGTTTATCCTGGCACCACTTAAAAGGATTAGATATATTATTTTGTAAAAATATGGGGGCCTTACAGTCCCTACAGGTAACATCCTCTGTCCTATGTGCTGAAGTTATAATCCTGTTCTCGAAGATTAATTATAATCAACATGTGGTTACCAAGTAACCACAAAGTAGCATCATGTGGGTCATTACATTCTAGATGTAGGTTTACATAGGTCACAAGACATTTTCATCCATCCATCCATCCATCGTCTGCCGCTTATCCTGCACTCAGGGGCGCGGGGGATGCTGGAGCCTGTCCCAGCTGTCATCGGGCGAGAGGTGGGATACACCCTGGACTGGTCGCCAGTCAATCGCAGGGCCACATTTACTGACAAACAAACATTCAGTCACTCACTCATCCGGGGCAATTTTCTCAATTTTTTCCAATTCACCTGCTGCATGTTTTTGGACAGTAGGAGGAAACCGGAGAACGTGGAGGAAACCCTCGCAGACACGGGGAGAACATGCAAACTCCACACACCAACTCTTGCTGGAGCCGAACCAGGGTCCTTCGTTTTTTTCAACATATGTAAAAAAGTAACATATTAATAGAAGGCAATTGACAGTTTCTATTTTTAGTAATGCATGGAAGAGGCAAGATAAAAATATAGACATTAATATGCGCTACTGAAATTTACATTTTTTTTTAGTTATCATAATAAACAGCTTTTTGGGATGTGAACACAAGCCATGGTTCACGCTTCGTGGCTGATGCCCTTTTTTCAGCATTACAGCGAGTGTTTAATAAGTGAAGGCCTAAAATCCAGTTAATCCCAGTTTCAGAACCCTGCTATTTTTTTAATTCACAGAGGTAAAAGGCTCCTCAGTAACACATTAATTATGTAGTACCTCTCCGTGTGGAACAGCAGACGGCGTTCAGTAAGTATTCAAAGGTAAATAAGCATTTTCCTATTATTAAACCAAACAAGCCAATGATTTGGAATTCTGAAATTAATGAAAATGGAGAAATAATTCAAAGAAGGGTTATACTCCTCAAATTTCTATATCTTAAAAATTCATTTGACACAGATACATTGCTAACAGACTGTATCCATGCATGTCATCGAAAATCCAACCGCTCAGAATAAAGAGGACTGAGGGGGTGCTGCAGACTATTTACAGCAATGGAATGTAAACTATATAAATATAGAATGAGGTGATTGTGAGTCTTTGGGCTTTTCAGGCACTGAATCTAATTTACTTGAAGTGTGATCAGGGTGCATAGCAGTGATAACAGGACACTGTTTCACTGAATGACTAATTACACCAATATTTCCAATGATTCTGTAAAAAGTAGGTCCAAATAGACAGCAATGTGAGCATATCACGGGATCCAAATGCATATTTTACATGTGACACACCATTTTGTGTGCTGTTGCTGCAGAGCTTCTTCTTCTTCTTGTCCTTTCGGCTTTTCCCTTCAGGGGTCGCTACAGCGAATCAACCTTCTCCATCTAACCCTATTCTCTGTATCCTCCTCTCTCACGTCAACTACCTTCATATCTTCTCTCACTACGTCCATAAATCTTCTCTTCGGTCTTCCTCTAGACCTCCTGCCTGGCATCTCCCATTCCAGCATCCATCTACCAAGATATTCATTATCCCTCCTCTGTACATGACCGAACAATCTTAGTCTGGCTTCTCTGACCTTCTCTCCAAAACATCTAAAATGTGCTGTCCCTCTGACAGACTCATTCCGATCCTATCCATCCTCGTCACTCCCAAAGAGAACCTCAACATCTTCATCTCTACTACCTCCAGCTCTGCCTCCTGTCTTTTGTTCATTGCCACTGTCTCCAAACCATACAGCATCTGAAAATGGTTTGAAAAGGTAAATGCCATCTGCTTTACCATTTAAGATTTGTATTTCTTTGTTTTTCCTCAAAGGCTTCACTGTGCACTGTTTGATATTTCTGAATAACCCCTCAAAAAACAAATCATCCAGTATTTTTATATTTTCCTCGTTTGCTTCTGCCTGCCTCCTATTTGTTTTTTTAAATGCACAAGCATGTGTGCTTCTGTTGAATTTCCAGCCACACCACATCCTTGTCTGCATTTGAACTTTGATAATATATATATATATATATTTCTTTTCCGGAGAACACCAACCTCTGAAATCTGGATATCTGTGCCTGAGAGTCTGCACTGTAATTCTGAGTCATCATTATAAGTCTGCTCCCATTCTCTTTGCCAACTATGATCCACTGCCTACACTGCACTTCCCTTTTTCTCACAATCAATAGCACAGTACAGACTGTCCAAATTACATATTGCTGTTATCTTTCTTTTTCTAACTATGTGATCAGTTTCTAACGGTTTGTGCTCTTGAAGAAATATTAAGGCTTTTTTTGTTGTTGGGAACGACCCACTAATTCTGGTGCGCGTTGTTGTTGTACATTACGGTACATTTTAGAGGACGGAATGAATGCCTGTCATTTTTTTTTTAATTTTTTTTTTTTACTTCGATGAGCTCCTTCAGTTTAATATCGCGTTCAACGTATTAATACGATACGGTTTCCTTGTGATCATGAGTTTTTTAAAACCCCTTAAAACAGCAAATATACAGTGTCTTGTGTAAAAAGCAGAACTGAATTGATGACGTGTATGTTTGGGTCCTATCAACTTCCGGGTGAATACAAATCACACGCAAGCGGATTCACATCCCCCCCAAAATATGTGAGTTTAACCCTTTTTCAGATTGTTATTTGGTGGGAAATGTTTCGTACTCAAAAGTAAACACTTGGATGTTGACACCGCTCTGTTAATTTGTTCTGTAAGGTCTAAAGTGACGTTTAAAATCACCCTGACGTCGGACCCCCGGCTGCCGTACAAAGTGTGAGTAACGTTGCCCTGTCAGATCAGCAGCCACTCAAATCTATTCAAACATTTGTCATATTGTACGAAAGTCGACAAAACGTCAGGATTTTAAGCTTTGACCGAAATATCTCATATTACTTAAATAGTATATTCCATCGCCTGGCACTGCTAACATTGGATTCATATGCTAGCATCACCAGTGGGAACCCTGTTACTACAACAATACTACATTTTCAAAGGCGTTATTTTTGTTGTCAATTCATTCCTGTGTTAAAAGAAATAATAAATAATATCATAATATAAATAGGAGTGAAAGCATGATAACATGTTGTCATATCGGTGTATGGACTGTTTCGCCTCCCACTTTGGGCTCATGGTCGGTCTCATTTATCATTAAATAAAAATCCTCCAGAGTCTATGAATTCACATACAATTATTGTATTTAGGTAAATGCATGTCATGTAAATGCATATGTTATGTATACATATTGCTACTCTTAGCATGCATATTGATGTTCTTGGTCGTTATAGTACCATACATTGACTGAATGACTTCTGCTCCTCTAACAGCTGCCTTCACAATGAGCCGACACTGTTCCACTTGAAATATGACATCTGTTCTTGATAGCGACTTCCAGTCACCATTTTTCCTACTTATCAAAACTATTTCCCAGGGATAGAATTAATTCTTGACAAAATGCATAAGCCATTATGTATGTATGTACAACCTTCAGCAAAGTTCCGATATCAGTGGTACTGCACTGATTGACGGCTTTAAGGCAAATCCTAATTGACTTCTTGCATCTACTGCATAAACAAGATGTTTACTGCCGGCCGCTGCTGCTCCTATGAGAGCTGCAGCCAAGACGAAATAGAGAGAAAATGTCAGAATTTGTATGAACCAAAGTATGTTAATGGGTCCAACTGTCATGCAAAATGGCAAATACAGCTTTTATTAAAATTTGCACCAAACTGTTTTCTTGTCAAGAAGCAAAAGACTTACTCTTCTCCCTAGTTCTTTGATTATTACTTTAACATCAGGCTGCACCAGCGTCATTATTGACTCGTCATTTAAACCCAGTCTTTTATATTTTCTGAAAAGACAGTCACCAAAGATCAGTTCCATTCAGTGGGTCAACCAAAATAATTGTTAAAATGCTGTTTTCATGGCATGTGAAGGAATAAAGTGAAAAAACAAAAAGAAACACAAGACCAGGACTCAAGTCAGGCATTACATAAAGAATAATATTCTGTTAACTCATGATAAAGTAACTTATAACACTTTTTAAAATCCTTGATAAATAAGATTAAATCCCACAAAATGGTACTAAATGTGATTGTAAAAGGACAATGACAGCAATTGAGGGAGCAATAAAGCTGTTTGAATTGTAGTTTTCCGTGCTGGATGTGCGATGTGCAATGTTCATGGGTGGACATCGTGATTCTGTTAAATTCTTATGAGTAATATTTCCTTATACCTACTTCAGCTAGACATTAATCTGTCTGAAACAGCGTGCCCATCCCTGCTTATTTTGATCAATCCACTGCTCACCAGTGAAGAAGTGTAGCGCTCTTGATGAAGTAGTTAGCCCTCCTGCTTCAAAGAAAGAAGGTACCTGGTTCAGTTCTGACTTGGGCTTTTCTGCCAGTTGTTTGCATGCCCGTCCTGTGCCTGTATGGATTTTCTTGAGTCCATCGTTTTCCACCCACAGTCAGGAAACATGCAGCATGTTCACTGAAGACTGAAACGGTTTAAGGTGTGAATGGGTATATTTTTTCTGTTTGAGGCCTTGTGATTGACTGGTGAACCAGTCAAAGGTGCACATCACCTCTGGTATTGACCTCACGCACCCACACAAACCCTCTGCGCAGGAAAGGTGTTATACAATGAAGGAACTTAAAGAATTCAAAGAATCAATGTGAAATCTTATTATGCCAGTTGAACCAAATATTTTCCCTCAAGGAAAGACCATGACCTGGATGACTGAGAACCTTCACAGAAGAATTCAAAGAAGTTTATATTCTCAGTCTGTTGACCTTGATAGCTGGCAAGCATAAACCTGAGGCTTTCTGCTTTGCTTCCCTGTTGACTGCATCCCACTGACATGACATCATTTATTCATTTTTGCCCTTTACCACATCAGTATGTCTTGGAAATCAGTGAAATATATCTTTAGTTTTTTTGTTTTAAAAAGGTCACAGGGGATAAATTGGAGAAGATCTCCCAACTAGGTATACAACTACCTCTATCATAAGTGGTCTTACTCTTTAATAATCTACGTAACAAAAGCTTATTCAGGTGCTTCCTGTCAGGTCATGTCATGTTTTTTGCTTTCTCTCTGCAGAAATATAAGTAGATGGTCTGTAGAATTCTTGGGCCTTTAAAGGATTTAGAGACATGATACTTTATGGGTGTTGGGTCAGTTGACAGGTGCTACCAAGACACATGGCTTTTATTAATGTCCTGATGTTTGGGTAATTTATAATCTTGTTTAATTCATTGATTTGTTACAGACTAAGTGTTCCAGACAGCACACCATTCACAGCAGTTCTGAAGTTTGCCGCTGAGGAGGTAAGCATATTTTTTGTTCCGCTTTTTTTAAATTCCACGACCAACAAAGCGTAAAAAACACAAATAAAAAGAGATACAAGATCGTGGCCATGTGGCATACAACTGCAATGTGTGCATTTGGTTTGCATATAGATCAGTGATAAGCTTTGGAGTACACTTTTGTTACCATCTGAAAACAAGCATTGGTACTCTCAATTTCACTTAAATGTACACTTAATGAATTTTTCAACTTTTCTGAACATTTTTCATGTTTCAGATATTTCTTAATATTCGTCATGTTTGTCAAAAGACAATCCTAGCAGGGTATTTAGATGAACAAGTCTGGCAACCTTTCAGCTGTCTCCTAAAACAATTGATTCAAACACTGATATATTTGTTTATTTTTATCTCATCAAAATCCATAAACAAGTTCACTGATTGTTCATCCTTAGATACTTTATCAATCAATAAACGTAGCTGCATAAAACTGTATTTTTTTTCCTGACCTACTTGTGCTTCCATACTGCAGTGTTCTCGGCAGCTGTTTTTTTTTTATTTTTTTATTTGATATAACCTTATCTCCCCGGTGACAGACTACTCCCTGCATCTTTGCACCGCAAATCCCATGAACCCACATCCCCTTCTACCGAATGCTGAAATAAGACATGTTTTGTGACCAAGCAGTGTGATTTTCTGCCAGAAATTCAAGCGTAGCTATCTCCAGTGCACTGTCCCGACTTAATGTGTGAGTGTAAAATCTAGTGTACAATTGTGTGACAGGTGTAAATGTTGGAAGCTACAGCCAACACCGAAAGACTCTACACAGCAATTTTTCTTTTCTTGCTTGCTACGTCAAGTTTTCGAATGCAGTTCTAACTGTATTTCCTTATTTGTCACCAAGCACACTTTGTGGGAAGTTTTATTTTTATTTTTCCTCATGATATTAATTGCTTTGTTTTCTTTAGGTCATGCATAACGAAGTAGCTCTATGTTAACCAATATATTTCAGTACTTGTAGTGTAAATTTCTCTGACAAGGTGATATAGATTTGCTCATTTTTCTCCACCTTTATTTCTTCAACAGTTCAAAGTGCCATCAGCAACCAGTGCCATCATAACAAATGGTGAGTCTGGGAGGTGGGGTGCTCCTTGTCACTGTTCATGTTAGAATCCGGCAGCAATTGCAGAAATGACACATTTGAAACTTCAACAAACATCCCACTACAGAAAAGCTCAGTTGTCAAAAAGCCCTGCGTTGATATGAAGATATGCACCCATCCAGCTTCGTAAAGACCTTCATCATGCTGGAGGCTGAGTAACATCACGGAGCTCTCATAACAGTCTCTGAGCAGCAGTATAGTGTGCAAACTATGAACTGGGAATGAACTGTCAATGAATGTTGTGTGATTAATCACATGGATCAGTGAATAATCTGCCAGATTGTTTCAACACGCACATTTGTAACCTTGGTCATTAAGGTGCAGTCTAATGATATTGATTGTAGGAAGCCAGTCAAATATTCTATCATTTGTCAGACCTGCAAAGCACTTTTAGGGTTTTTGCTACATAAGACTTGTAACAATCGTGAACAGGATCAGCCAACACAAACATAGACGTCGGGCCAATCACAGTGTTTAAATAAAACAATGGCGAGAGCTTGAAGGGCAGAGAAATCCATAGTAAAGGCACCCCAGACACCGGCGTCCTGCGTCTCTGAACACACATCTGTATTTGATGTGGAGCGAGTCGATGCAGACTCTCTGTGGCTACAATAAGTAAAGCAAAGTCAGCGTGATCTCTAATACTCTAAAATAACTATTAATGAACAAGATAAAACCATACAAATGTACTTTGAGCTCAAGGGAGCTACATTCTATTTTGCTCTTTCAGCTCGAGTCCAAATTTGGAAAGAGTTAGATATAAAACTGTGCCATAAAAACTTCTTGATTTGTCATCATAAATTCAACTTGAGGTCCATAGCGTCTTGCTCTGTCACATCTTCTGCACTGTAGCGCTTTGCCTCTGATCTTCACCTTCCTCACTTTGATAAAAACTCGTTCTTGTCTTTCATTCTCTTTGTCTGCCTTCTTCAAAAGTGTTCCATCTATCTCCCCCTCATCCAGGCCTCTTTCTTTTTCTTTTTCACTCTTCCATTTCTTTTCTCTTCCTCTAACCTCAGACGCACTGGATCCACTTGATCTCCTATCATCATCTCCCCAGTTCACCATTTGGCTCCTCATCAGACATTCATCTTATCTCTCTCTTCTCACTCGTCTCATCTTTGACATTTGCTTCTCACTTTTCTCCCTCCCCTTGTTTCTCCTCCTCTTTCTTTGTTTCCCTCTCCTGTTCCTTTCCCCATCACTCTCGCTCAGTGAATGTTGAATG
This sequence comes from Fistularia tabacaria, assembly GCA_901007705.1. Lineage (NCBI taxonomy): Eukaryota > Metazoa > Chordata > Actinopteri > Syngnathiformes > Fistulariidae > Fistularia > Fistularia tabacaria. Next base: position 85,643 of record CAAKHD010003850.1, read on the forward strand.
TGGGAAAACAAAAGTCTTTGAATTGCTCACTGTGCAGTACTTGCGTGTTTCACTGTCAGACCCACTGAATCTGCGCTTCCACTGGGATTTGCGCAGCGATCACCGCCATGCTTGGCTCAGTACTCGCAGCATGCCACGGTCAAAGATCCTAGTCGAACTGAGCGGGGAAAACTGACTGATCTGAGATTATTTAGAAAATCTTAACTGGGTTTTTGAGAAAGCATGGAGTCACAGTTCAAAAAGGCACCACTGAAAAGCTGTGCTCTGCTGGAAATGTGATCATGTTGAGATGTACAGTATGTGGCAGACTCCTGCTGTCCCGCTGTTATTACTGCCTATAGACAGCCAGTCTTTCAGTTGGACTGGAGTAGTGGACAGTTGATGCACACCCTTTCCCCTCTCACATGATCAATATTATGAACTTACTGTCATTGAATGCAGTTCTGAGGGTTTAAAGAAATTGAAAAAACAGACGGTTGTTTCTTTCAGCGCTTGATAATAGTATATGACGGTTTACTGATTTTACTTGCATTTCCACAAATCTGCTTATGAGGGGTTTGATGTACAATCCATGTATTACTATAATCTTTTCTATAGAAGAAGGACATTTTTCATGTTATACACAGCTACCTAAAAGCATGTTTTCATCAGAAATGACTGTGGAGAAAAGAACATGTAACCTTCAAAGTAGCATCTATCAGAAAATCACTTTTAGGATGTCAAGAGGTTTCTTTCTCCTCAGCATTTTTCGGGGCAGCTTATGTGTCTGAAACCTAGTGATCCCAGCTTGCAGAGACCCTTTCCTCCAACTGCCGCTTGATGACGCGCTGGAAGATTACGGGAGAGGAAATGTTCTTTTGCTTTCCTGCTTTGGCTCAGGTGATGGAGAATATCACTCACGGTGCCGGATTTTTTCAGCCTCGTACTTTAGACTTCATTAATTACGAACAATGTCAGTGTAGTGGAATTCGGAGCATGTTACGAGGCCGCCCAGGATCTGCACGAGAGTCCATTTAATAGAGTGACACTGTTTAGTTTGTGTGCTGCACCTCGGTCGTGGGATGCTTAAGTCCTGTATATATTCACAAACTTCAGCGATGCATCACTAGCCGTGTCTTGTTCTCTTTAAGCAAACACACATCTGGGTCAGTGTCGCAGCATGACTGCGGAATCTTAGGTGCTCATCATATGCAATGTTAAGTTTTTCCAAAGGATATGCAACTGTGCTTTGCCACGGGCTGATGATGATCCGACAACTTTTTTTTTTTTTTTCCTTTTCTTTCTGGCAGGCAAAACTAGAGCCTTTTTGTAGTCAATATTCATATCTCGGGGCCATTTTACACCGATATAGTTTCCGTGCCTTTTATGCCATCCAGCCCTAATTTCGTTCACTGCCAGCTTCCGAACAGTGATGAAGTCTTCACCATCAAGCATCAGAGTACAAGCAGCACCCTGTGCTCATTACTCCCAGCAGCTGCAGAATAGGCAGCTTCCCTTCTTTTTTCCCCACTAATTTTGCTCAAGAGACGTTACATAATCAATTGCTTTCATTAACCTGTTTTGGCTACCTACAGGAACAGCTGCAGCTATTAATTCCACGTATTGCAGTTTCCAAAGCCTTACTTATTCCGTCTGACCTAAACCCCTCGCATATAATCTCTGGTCTGTGTAAGAAGATCTGGCCTAGTGATCAGACAGCTTTTGCACAGGGAAGCTGAATGTCTGAAGACCACATAATATCTGATCCGTCTCTTGACATTTGCATTCATACCCACAGCTCATTTGGTTAAACCCTGAAACATCTTAGGATTTTACTGCCTGTGTGAAAGGGGCTTTTCATATGGGTTTCACAAAACCAAAAACTTGTCATAGATCAATTCAAATAACACATTGTGTGTGGATAAAGCGACTGTAGCTATACTTTCCAAAATGTCAGGCACATGAGCCTGGTTCAAGTGTCTGTTTACCCTGTGTTCCTCTCCAGAACACCCAAGGGTTAACCTGTTGCTATGCACCCACTCACCAGGACCATTCAGTATTGCTCTTGTCTTGCACTTGTACTTCCTACGTTATTTATGAGTTCTGTCACATCGCAGCTTTGTAAGCAACTTGGCACAGAAGCAGCCAGTGAAACTTGGTGCTGACTGGTACAATAATATCCAACTGGAAAAAAATAAAATAAATGAGCCCCTGTTTTAACAGATGCATGAGGTGGAAATTTAATGTATGTTCAGTTATTACTTCCAATAGAATGCCCGTTATCAAGGCAGGCTTCATTGAGTTGCTCACAACAACACAATTGTTATCAATGAACTGGTGATATGTCATTATTCCTTTCCCTCGTTTTCCTCCTGCTCATTTGCATGATAAAACCCCTGATTTACATTTTTTTTCCCTCCTTGATCTCCCTGCAGACGGAATAGGAATCAACCCGGCGCAAACAGCAGGTGAGTTGTGATGTTGTCTCAGAGTCCATGCTATTCTCAAACAATGAAAATTGCTGGAGCGAGTCCTAACTGTAAATACACAGAAGTTGCTTGTGAAGATGCAAAGTACTGTCATCCTTGTTATCGAAAGCTGTTTCCATTGTGTGTTATCTGTGCTTTTGCAAGAGCATAAGCAGTCTACCCATAAATACCGTACTGAAATGCATGCCTCCCCAGTGTATTCCATATGACCGAACACGAACAAGTAACTGTGAAAGCTTTACTTAAGGTAACAAAAAAAAGAGATCTAATATCAAACAGTCTTTGAATAAAATTGTCATTTTTTGTAATCTTTTTATCCAAACACTCGGCTGGATGTGTGAGATCCCTCATGGCTGAAAAACAGCCCGTTGTGTCAACAACTGGTTTTGTGTAATATACCCTCATGCATGATAAGCCGAAAAGGGGGAAATAACTCTGCTCCTCTCAGAGTTTTGTCGGAGTGTTTTGCCACAGGTTTAGCTGACAATAAGGCAAACCCATCTCGCTGAAAGCTATATTTCCATGGTAACTCAAATTCGATTCAAGGGAAGCTGCATAGCGGGATAGAATTCCCTCAAAATAAGTGCAAGTTGCTGAAATCAGCCCGACTCAAACGATGCCTCTGTGTTTCAAGAGGCCTTGGAGCTGCTTTTATGGAAATACCCTAAGTGATTTATGAATATAGATGCCGTGCCCTGAGATGCTGTATTTTAATTTAAATTAAGTGACCTTCAAATCAGGGCAAAGTGCATCCATCAGGCTGTTTGGTGTGTACTCTGGTCTTTAATGGTAGTCACCTTTTGGTATGTGCCAGCCTCCTGGGTGGTTTCCTCAGATTCATGGTCAATGTTCGTCATCATTTTTAGCTAAGGTGTGTTACGGGTGACCGGGCTTCTGGTATAAATCTGGATAAGTTATGGTTGCTCTGACAGGAGATAAAAAATCAGTCTTCTCTGCAACACAGAATGAGTGGCATGTATTTACAGTAGATTTTTTTTTTTCAAATCTAGCCAACATTTATGCCTTCTGCAGCCAAGAATAGCCAGAGTTCAGACACCTCTGTCAGCTTATCCATCACCCACTGCAGCCACCTCTAGCTCACGTTCACAGATGGAGAGCACACTGGACATTGATTGATGTAATTGTGTGCCGATCTCTTTGCACACACCTCTGTAAGGGCAATAGCACAATAGCACAGGTTCCCTCTGCCATAACAGGAGAGCACTTGCACTGATGGTTTTAAAAATGAAGCATGTGAAGTATATTTCCTCTCTGAACAGTCCAATAAATGGATTGAATTGCATTACTCAAAGTAAAAGCGCTATCAAATTTATTCACTCTCTTTGGTCCTGCTCAGCAAAATGAACTTGTCTCATGAATTAACAAATAATATTAAAATAAGTGTCAGAAAAACTTTAATCCTGGAAGTTGGACTTCTTTGACCACTAAATTTTGCTGGGTCTATTGATTTAAGAGCCAATTGCAGTTTTGTAACTTATCTAAAATCAATATAATCTCCCTTATGCTGACGGAATTAGCCTTTTCATCCGAACAGAGCCGGTCGGCGGGTAGCCAGTGTTACTGTCTTTCAGGGGGTTTATGCCGGCTCAGTGCAGAAGTTGTGATGATTCATTTATCATGCAAAAACACAAGGATCGACTGGGACCGACCATTTCATGGTGGCTTGTCAGGAATGGGCCAAATAAGGCTCCAAAGTTAGACCAAATATTTGCAGTGTTGGCCTGGTTATTTTCAAAGGAAAATCTTTATCCCTTACCTCAACATATCTGGATGGAAATTGGGCCAGTGGTTACATACGAGAGCCTGCTGTTTTGCCTCTGGGGAAACTGAGACTTGTTTTAGTCCCCACACTATCCACCATATTATCCCGAGATGACGATATCAAACTCGACCTGTCTATATAAGGTGAAATGAACTATTGTCATCTCCAAGATAATCACAATCTCTTGATACTTTATGAGCACAGTATGGAGACAGAGGGCGTTCTCAGGATAAACAGCCCTCTGAGATGTGATGAAGATAAGGGCGTTTCTGCAAGGGTGTTTCCGAGCAGTTCCTTGACCAATGACCGAAAAGGACTTTCCCACACACAGTTTTCGGATTAAATAACTGCATGGGTTTCTGTATGTGGCTTCGTTGGGTTTCATTTCTCTTCGTGCGATTAAATTGAATTTTGCAGCAAACCAGTGAAACAAATACCCATGAACATGAATGAGCGCGACACTGCCCTCCAGATACTTCTCAAGCCCGTATAGATTCCAAATTGAAATCAGCTTAAGTATATTTTTTTTTCCCGCAGTACAAAACCGTGTTTCCCCCCCCCAAATTTAGTGACTGTAAAATCCCCTTATTATAGAGCACGTTTCACAGACAGTGGTCTTGATATGCCGCTCTCTCCTGTGTCGCAGGGAATGTGTTTCTTAAACATGGATCAGAGCTTCGCATCATTCCCAGAGACAGAGTGGGAGGACAAGGAGACTGATGCTGCTTTCCCCTGTCGACGGCGTAATGACTCATCCAGCAGAATACAGATAATACTTGAGACCCAAGAAACACCTTCACTTGTGTCGTATGTCTTTTCAGGTCCACAACTGAGGGTGACTCACAACAGAGTTTATATATATTTAAATTGATTGTGACATAGCCATGCACTTACATGCTCCCCGTTTCTCCATCATCAGGTGTTTTTACTGATCAATGAAATCACGTCAGAAGACTGGAGTCAAATCAAAAGTAAACAAAGCAAACACCGGTATCAATAATGTATGTAAACATGTATGAAACTTCCTTCGGTAAACTACAAAAGAATAACAACGGCTGGCACAGCTTTTGTATCACTGTAAATGACAATAAACAACCAGTATGGCCATAAACAAAACACCTATTTTATGTAGTTTTATCTTAATTTATCTAGTAAATCAAGTACCTTTGTGTTTTTTTTTCTCTCCACAGGGCATAGTTAATGAATATTTTCATTAATTGTACCCAGCAGAATGTCTACCTGCATCCATGGATACTGTTATTTTGGATAATGCAGGATCGCGTATGTGTTGAACTGGGCAGACTTGTGGAGCTTTGCTGCCCTCTGCCAGGCCCCATTCTATTACAACAAATTACAGGCAATATTTAAAAATAATGAAGTGTCTCGTACGGGCAGATAGGGTCTGAGTAGGTGTTGATAGGATAACGTTGATGTTGACAGTAAAAGGTGAAAATTAATGTAAATAAACTTTTTTCAATGGCAAACTTAATTCAGTGTTTGCCTATCCGGCTTTTATTTCAGCTGTTTGAATTTTATAGTGGTTTATTTAGGTCTCCGCATTATTCAGTGCCAAAACAAAATTAAATGAGAGCGCCCCCCCCCCCCCCCACCTCCATCTGTTTGCTTTCTGAAATTATCTTAACTTTTCTGGTTGACTGTTTAATAAGCAGAAGCCTTTCTCTGCCTTGTCACGTTCATCACAGAAGGTCGGAATCATTTTGTTTCTGATTTTTTTTATATTCTCCAGCCATGGAAAAACAAAAACAAAAACATTCCCGGTGATGAAAATTATGCAAGAAAGAATAATGAATATGGTAATACACGAGAGAACCACAGTGTCTTGGGTTGGGGCTGGAGGGGATGGTTTGAGGGTTGACATCGCAATCAGTTCCCTCATATATTTGAATTAAAGTCAGGGTCTGGCCCATTCACCAGACATTGGACTCTGGTCAGGGTAAAAACGCCATCAATGTGGTTCTTTTCTGTTGCCGTGTTCTCGGTTGCTGTGACATCATGGAATTGCTGCAGCAATGTCCTGCACTGTAACTCATCTTCAATAATCATTTATTCTTATCATTATTTTCATAGCACCCCAGATGGTTTTCTTACAGCAAAACCTTAAATAATAGCCTGTAATGTTTTCCAGGTTTAGACCTCAAATTAAAAGCGCAAATGACTTTTTATCATCACTTTATGAAATAAATTAAAGCTCACATGTAGAATAATAATTAAAAGAAGAAGAATAACCATGACAATGATAATTACATTGAACAGCAGTTGGAGTCTTGTAGGTGTAGGAGTAGTATGTTGTTGGTATAAAAGTGAACTGGATTTACAGCAGTGACACGTGAGGTCTTTCCGAGGAGTCTGATTCTTCCCTCTGCATGATAGAAACCTTGTGTATTTATTTTATGAGCGGGAAGCGCTTGATAGCTGCACGTGTGTTCATGTTGAAATCACGGGACGTGATTGTATTTCAATGACAAAAGGGCGTCGGAGCTTTGCAGCTGGAATCGAGGTTGAAAAAAAATGAACGGGAAAAAACGGGTAGGGGTAATGACTTTGCATGCGACTATTTGCATAAACAATCAGTTCTGTTATGATAAGCATTGTTGTTGTTTTTGTAAATCACGAAATCTGTTTCAGTGGAGTATTTGTATAGTATATATTTGGTGGTCGAAATGAGACATGAAGTATTTTATGTTCTGAAGTCTGATGGCGTAAAACCCATTACTTATTAGATTCTAATTCCATTTCAGCAATGCATCTCATTTTTGTTTAATAAATGCATTCGTCCAGCAAAGGCAAGGCAAGCCAGTATTATAATGAAGCGCACCTTAGACCCGGAGACAGAGATATGAGGACACATTAGTGTTGGCAAAGCTTTGTTTATAAAGGCTGTTAATCAGTGTGTTCCACTCCTTTTCTTCTCATAAGTAGTTTTTTTACATGCCGATTAAGGGTGTGAAAAAAAATATGACACGGATTGATTTGAATTACCATCTTATTATGTGCTCTTTTAGGCATGAAATTAAAATTTCATTCCCTGACAATACAGGTGCTGCGGTTTAATCTTTAAGAGCAACGAGGTGGAGAAATGCCTCGTAATCACGTCAGGTTGCACTCCCCTTCCTCAACTCTGCAGATAAAGAAAAGCAGCTTGTGAGAGGCGGGTTAACAGCATTAAGTTACTGCCAGTCATGAACTGAGAGAAACTCTGTCAGTCTTCTTCTTGAATAAGGCTAATTTATGTGGTTCAGAGTTGATGCTAATTGTTGGTAACGATCGGTTACTGGAATAAGCCCGATTAAATGTCATGCTCCTTCAGAAAATGGAGCTGATGAGTGTGTAAGAGGTCTTGTACTGGCGTTAAAATAGTGCACACCAGCAACATGCAGACCACAGTGATTCTTGTATGTCTTTTTTTTCTTGCCCTGATCAAACAGGGCAACTATGTGGCCGCCCTGACTGCCACAAAGGCATCCTGATGGAAAACAACACACCCCCAAGGCAGGAGCCTCAGGAGGCTTATCTGCAAACAAGTGTCGGAAGAGAGAGGAGAAATGGTATTTGGTTGGTTAATTTTTTTGCAAGTCTTTATCATTATGATGATTTTTTTTTACATTTTTTTTTTTACAACTTCTCTCCTTGGCCAGCAGCAGCTCATACATGAGAGGAAATTAGATTTGTGACAAGACGCTGAATGTAGTCTCGGCTCCAAAAGTCTGCCGCCAATTTTTCACATTCTGTTACAGCTACTGATACAGATATGGTTTCAGGAAAACCTCACGTTAATCCCCCTCCTCAATGGTTCAGAACCTCCCCTCTGGGTTTGGTGATAAGTGACAGACTTCACGGCAGCATGTGCAGTACTTGACACCAAATTAGTCAGTTACCGGGTGGGCAAGAATTGAGTTAAGTTTGAGTTTCAGAGAGCTAGGTGATGCTGACATAGCAATGTCTTCAGTCCAGATGTGTGTAAATCAAATAAACATTTAAATTCAGTTTCCAATGAACTCCTTGGTCTTGTCCTTAAAAAGCCGTTGCGATCTTCACTTCTTCAGAAATTACACTTTAAGCAAAGTCATTGGCCACCCATTAAGAGGTCGCAAATCTCAAATGAGATCTAGTGCCTCTCGGAAGACAGAGCAGATAAGAGAAAAGCTGCATTCACCACTTCAGTAGGCCAGGAAAAAGAACCGACCCCGGCTCTGTCGCTCCATCCATCTGACTTTCACCTTAATCTCACACCTCTGTCACTCAAACACGCACAGAACACGTGTGTGCATTTGCAAAAAAGCGTCCCACATGAGGCGGAAATTCAATCACCACATCCTCACAGCCGGGCGTTTTAACACCTGAGCCCCGCAAATAAACACACGAAAGCTATTCCAGGCTGCGCATCAATTATTTAATTGTAATAATGACTTAATCGTGCCCCCTTCTGTCATAAAATGAATATAACAGCGGCGGAGAACCCCACTGAGCTGCAGAGACAGCGGTGGGCCGCTGTGATCAATTCTCGTTTTCGCTTCTACAGAAGAAAAACAAATCAATGAAATGACAATGGCAACAAAAACATTCGAAAGACAGATCACGTTACATATCAGGAGCTTAACTTCTTTAGATTTTTCAACATTTTCAATGTTTCCTTTGTCTTTTAGCACAAAATGTCCAACTGTTTAAATTTTATCTGCATGTGTCACCTCATCCCAGAGAAGAACACATTTGTGATTGGTGCAAATGTAATACCAACCTCACTTTTTTGTCAGGATTTACAGCACCTACTATGTATACATGTGTAATAATTTTCCCATTACAAAAGATGTTTTGGGCAGAAAAGGCCTCAGGTGACTGTCGGCTTTAGGGTTTTTACATTCTCACGGCCGTCTATGTAAATTAATGGTCCCCAGTGCATTTAGAAAATAATGATAAAATTTGATTCACAAATCATAGTTTCAAGTCTCCCTTTCACTGAGCAAAGGAGCGAATGATACTCCTGTGTCCAGTGCAGGGAAGTAGATGCCAGTAGCAATGGATTAGATGTATCGTCACCATTTTATGAGACTTTTTTGTAAATATTAACATGCCCTTGCGGATAAAACAACAACCCAAGAACTCAATAGTGTATCTTCGCAGCAGGATTCTTTGCTCATGATCCGACACGAGAATTCTATTTTGTTTACTTTCTTCCTTTTTTTGCACTATCAACTTTGTTGCTGCACAAAATCTCTGCTGGTTTAAACTGTGAAAGTGAAAAAATGCAACTCGCTGGGATGCTGTAGCTGGGCCACTAAATCTAAGGCAGTCCTTGAGCTAATCTTTTATAATCCCCCCTTTCTTTGTATATCTTCTCTCACTGCGCTAACTTTCGGCATCAATATGTATAAAGTGCTGGTGGGAATTTTAATAAACTGCTTGTTGAGTGTATTTTAAGGACACAATTGCCACAAGCTGAGCTTAGCTTGTTTGTTCTACATTATATCCACGCAGCTTGGGGTATACCGGGAAAAAAAAAGGGGCCGGTCCTAACCAATCTCTTTGCAATAACAACTCGTCTTGTCTCAGCGAAGCATGTGTGCACACAGTCGGCCCCCAAACTTCTTTTTATCTTCCTCTCCTTTCTATTTATATATGTGTGTGTGTATATATATATATATATATATATATATATATATATATATATATACACATAATTTTTTTCTTTTAATTTGTTTTTTACTTCAGCTTACAGAAGCAACTCGAGAAATATTTTCAAAGACATAATTATGGGTAATTATCTCAATCCTTTAATATCCGGACAAAAAGGAATATTTCTATTATCGGCATTGGTATTTAAGCCCAGTAGATTTTGATAAAAGATTAAATATAAGTCTGGTCACAATGTGCACGACCTATGAGCTGAAAAGACCATTAACAGGTTCATACCCGATGGCAAACAGTTTAGCAAAACGAGCTCTGTATTAGATATTTGTCTTCAATGAAGTGCGGCTTGTTTGCTTCAGAGTTGCTTTGTATCCATATCAGATAGTGAGACCTTCTCACACTGCGGTGAATATCCTCCCCGCTTCATATAAAACTTCAGCCGGTCAAATTCTACACAGGTGAGACTATTCAAGTCAGCTGTGACTACTGATAGGAGAGGAAAAAAAAAAAAAAAGCTTTAAAGCGACTGCCCTGAGCTGCTCTCAGTAAGTGATCTGACTAGTGCACACTGATATTAAATGTCAGAGAGCAGAGAGCCTGTGTGTGCATGTGCGTGTGTGTGTGAGCGTGTATGTGTATGTGTCAGAGAGAGACGGGGGAATAAAGAGAGATTGACGAGTTAGTGAACATGGAGCAACTAATTGGAACGGAGGGAAGAAAAGGGCTGAAGTGAAGGCGAGAGGTGTCATACAGGAGGTTGTTAACCTTAAAAGCAGCTGCTCCTTCTGTGAATGCTGAAAGTTTGTTATTAGCCCTGATACACGTTCACTCTTCACCATCAGCCTTTCCATGCTGTATTAGTCCAGCATTTATTTCTACAAAAAATGGGGGTGGAAAAGCTGGCCGGCTGTATTTAACGTCAAATATGAATGGGAATGCTCGCTGACTGAACACGAGCACTGCCTTTGATGCAGTTTTGTGTCTTCCTCGATGCTTCCTCGTGAAAAACGCCCTCCCTCCCGAGGGATGATTCTGTTCACCCCCGGCCTTGAGACACCCAAAAAAATTGATGGCCGGATCACCAGCGGGTGGGGAATGAATCACCAGCCGGAGGGCCCGTCGTCCTAAAACCGGTGAGCTCAGCTTTTTGCGGCGTTTTAATTTGTCTGTCGGTGGAACTTGACACATATTAGCAATTAATAATCTTCTGCGCACATCACTCTTGACCTATTTATGCTCTGTAGGTTGTTCTCTTCACCAGCAGAGAGCAGTAGCCCATTGAGGAATTCAGGATGGAAGTCACCGCCACCTTTGAAAGGTTGGGCTGTCTTATTTATTTTTCCCCTCAATTGCCATTTTCCCTGAACACAATTCTAAACCCTGCGCTTATAGGTGTGTCCCCTCTCCCGGCCATTACCCCAGAAATATAACTGAGTTTTATTTAATTTTCTTTGAGCATTCTTTTCTTATCTGTACTTATTCTTCAAAAGATTGATGTAAAAAAGAGAGAAAACCTTAGGAGGTCAGAGGGACTTCTTCTTTCTTCTCTATTACATTTTGCTGCGAAAGACAATAAGGAATAAAAAGAACAGAACTGTAACTGAACAGATGTCCCCATTGAACTGGAGGTGACAACAGTGACTGCGAAAGTTACACTCCCTGCAGGGCTGAGGTTTAAGCGCGCTCTATCTGAAGTCTGATGGAGCGTGGCAGGCATGTCCCTTATTAGACGCATCACGCCTGTGAAATCGTATGGAATACAGAGAATATGCTCAACGGGTACCAAAATCCAGCCTGCCAGATAGCTCCACTCACGCGATGTAAACAAGTCATTAATTTTTTACTCCCACTGAAAAGAAATTTTTCTGTGTGGAAGGATAAACTCCTGAAATTTTCCCGACTTATTCTTCTCATGCTGATCCGTCGAAGCAGACAAACGGAGTGTCCAAGCACGAGGGTATTTAACCAGTTCTCCCCTAATTCCCACCAATAATCCTGTTCCTTTAACTTACAAGAGGAAAACCCGGAGGTGCGTTGTAATATGCCGTATAACCCAGCAAGCGAGACGCAGGAACAAACCAGCAGTTTCAACAGACAGTAAATGTTTACCAGAGCGCCACTTTGTGTAAACTCACATGGTCATTGTGTTTGTGATTACAGAGCCGGGCCAGCGCCGAGGTGCCTGTTTGGAGAAAGGGGTTCCCAGTTTTGTCCTTTCAATGCCTACATTTTCACGACTGTAATATAGGAACAAAGACGGAACAGATGTGAATCTTGGAACGCTCGCACGCCTTTGTGTAGATGTCTGGGGGCTTTCCCATTAGACTTTCAGCTGACCCAGACAAACGGTAATTGCAGGTGGGATCCGCATCGAGGTAAAATCAGTGGTTTTGCATGTCAAGCCATCGCTTTTATGTCTGAGTTTCCTCAAGATGCAACAGGTCCTCTGTGGTTATGAAGAATTGTGTGGAAAGAGTGGAGAGTGACAGAAGACCCTCTCATTTCATCGGTGTCGAGTGTTGAAAGCAGCCGCTGAACAGCTGTGCAATGTAGGAGGAAGTGTCGGGAGAAGTGTTTGGATTTTTGTAAGCACAAAAAAATAAGATACAGTTCTATAACACTAGCGGCCCAGCGTGTTGTGTTCTACTGCGACATCACACATTATCCCTTGAATTGTTGGGTCAGAGGTGGGTGGTTGACGCGTGCGTCCAACAGACAAATTGCCCGGGACCCTCACACATTCATATATGACGGACTCATATTTTGATATTTTTTATCTTACTAACCCAGCAATAAGCTCTCATCCTTATCCATTTTATTTTCGGTCATCGAGAGTGAGAATGGTATAAATGCTTGTGTGTTTCTATTGTGCTAAACTGGTAAATATTTAGCTGGATGTCACCCATAAAAATGACTCAAATTCATTCCAAAATGCAGATTGAGGTAATTTACTATTCATTACGTTTGGGGAACAGTTCTGTCATTTGTGCAACGTGCGAGATTTTATGCAAATGCGACAACCTGTTGGCAACCACACTGTGATATTGTCTCATTATTTCAGAAATCTGAATCTCGTGCACACCAGCGCTGACTCAGACCCGGAGATAGCCACATGAAGTCTTATCACAGTTGAGCAGCCGCTGCGCAGAAGGAGCCCGAAATCTGGCGTTGTATAAATTTATCATAAATCTACGTTGGAACTGTGTGTGCTTGCAGTGGATGCAAAGAGATCCAGAGTTGTAGCTCTAATTAGTCAGGTGGGAGCAAAATCAATTCTTGTGAATCCCTACAACATCTACGACTACGACATCCCTACAATCAAAAACAAAGTGAATCACATGTGCTTAAGTTCTCATCAGACCTCATGGATTCCTTTTTTTTTCCTGCTGAAAAATAGGGCTTGTATTTTGTGGGAAACGAGATTCAACTCCAAGTCCCAGGTGAAAATTCACAGTCGTCTCTAATTTAGTCTCCGTAATAATGATGTTTACATCCCTCCTTTGTTCTTCCCCACTCCCCCCCCACACACTCTTTTACACAGCCAGACTTTAGCCGACTCTGTTGAAATGCACTCGCTGGAAGTAAAGAAGCGGAATGACGGCGCTTTCTCTCATTCCGCACCAAGTCATGTAGGTAGACGTATTTTCTATTTCTAAGCATGCAACAGCTGGAGAACTTGGGGATGTCACCCGCTGTCAAATAACAAGGCACCGAAGCCCTCTAATCACCTGGCTTCTTAAACCTGTGTGGTGGCGAGTCAAGGGCAGTCACAGGCAGGGTGTTGTTTTTATGTGTGACCGTTTTTAAGACTAAAATACCCAGGTCTTCCCTTTGAGTTGCAAAAGGATGGGAGAGCACTTGTCCTCCTATAGTCTTTGACGGACGTTCTTACAAGTTCTGAAAGTGTCCCCTTGGGACCACGGGGATCTTCTCCAATCTTAAGAAACGTTTAAGGCCCTTTTTTTCAGGCTCTTGACTAATGAATGTATAAGTTCCCCTGTTGCTGTTCATGGGTATTAAATAACAACTTCATTTGAGGAAAGCAGCCTAATGCAGCCCTGAGGATGAAAATATTCACGTACGACAGAGAACAGTAAAAAATCAAACTGTCTCCCGTTGGATCAAACTTGCTCTGCAATGGCTGAAATATACGCAATATATATTATATATAATATATACAGTGTGAACATCCTGCAACTTTAATTAGAATCTAGTCACAGGATTTGGTTGTAATTTTAAATGGAAAATATCAGCCACATTAAATGGTATTCTATTATTTATATTATATTATATTACATTATATTCTATTATGATATATTATATTATATTATATTATATTATATTATATTATATTATATTATATTATATTATATTATATTATATTATATTATATTATATTATATTATCATTCCTTCAATGAAATAAATGATGGTGTCTGGTTTAGAGACTGCGGTGTTGAGGAGACTGGAGGCAGCGTAGATAAAGATATTCAGATTCTTTTTTAGAGAAAGAAGGATGGAGAGGATCAGCAACGAGTCTATCAGAGGGGCAGCACATGCTAGATGTTCTGCAGATAGGCCGAGATGGTTTGGACACGTCCAGAAGAGGGAGAGTGAAGATCTGGGTAGAAGGATACTGAGTTTGGACCTGCAAGCCAGGAGGCCGAGAAGAACACCAGAGAGAAGATTTATGGAGGGAGTGAAATTGGAGATAAACTTAGTTTGAGTGAGAAAAGAGTATCAGGAGGATTAGATGGAGGAAGACCTGACTGTTGTGGCAGACACTGATGGAGTCTGTTCTAAGGCCCACCAGCAGATATACTCTTTTCGGAAGTTGAGAAGTTTTAATGTGAATCCTGTTTTTATGAAAATGTTTTATTCTAGTTTTATCCAGTCTGCTTTTAACCTTCTCTTTTATTCACTGGTTTGGGTCCCTCACTTTGAAGGACAGAAACTGTGCAGTAGGATTGCAGGGATCAAACTAGCATTGAGGCATTTCTCTAATGTATAAAGTCGCTGCCATCGGGTCATCGGTAAACAGTACCAAAGTCCTGGAATAATAGCAACCAATTTTTATTCATAACGTAAACTATTGGCCTTCTAAATAGACCATTACAGTTGGGCCCCAATTATAAACAGAGTGAATGGTTGTTCGTCTCTTCGTGTGGCCAGGCGATCGGCTGGCGTCAGGACCAAGGTGAGTCCGCCTCGCCGTAGGACAGCTAGGATTGGCTCCAGCAACTCTTACTGCAGGATAAGCGGTAGATAATGAATGAATGAATGGATGGATATGTGGAGAGATACTCGTCCTCCGCATTGAGAGGAGTCAGATGAGGTGGCTCGGGCGTCCGGCCAGGATGCCTCTTGGACGCCTCCCTGGTGAGTTGTTCCGGGCATGTCAAACTGGGAGGAGGCCCGGCGAAAGATCCAGGACACGCTGGAGAGACTAAGTGTCTTGGCTGGCCGGGGAACACTTACGATTCCTCCGGAAGAGCTGGAGCAAATGACTGGGAAGGGGGATGTCTGGGCCTCTCTGTTTCAGCAGCTGCCCCTGTGACCTGACCCCGGGTAAGCGAAAGAAGACGGATGGATGCATGAATATACAGTATTATATTATCCATCCATCATGTACGCCATATCTTACACTTCGGGTCGCGGGGGATGCTGGAGCCTATCCCAGCTGTCGTCAGGTGAGAGGTGGGGTACACCCTGGACCGGTCGCCCGATAGACAACCCTTCACTCTGTCATTCAGGGCAGTTTTCCAAATTTTGCAATTCACCTGCTGTATATTTTTGAACTGTGGGAGGAAAACGGAGAACCCAGAGGAAACCAAGGCAGACACCAGGAAAACGTACAAACTCTGCACAGAAAGATCCCTTTGTCGGAATCGAACCAGGGTCCTTTGCGCTTTGTGGCTGAAGCACAAATCCGTATGCCATTATATGATATTATATTATTATTATTATTTACATTCTTAATATTTATTCTTCTTATTATTATGTTTATTTACATTTCATATAAGGCTCCTTACTTGAGACTCACATCATACAGACATATATATATCCACAAAATACAAATAAAAAGTACAAGTAAAATAGATAAACGACGTGGCAGTTGGCTTTTGATGGAATTGGCCGCTTTAAAGAGATGTGTTTTGAGTGGGGGAATGAATATAATATATTTTTTATTATATATTTGGCTTTCTTGACGATACGAATTTGACTACAATAATAATCCTGTATTCTCTGCTTTATTTTTACGGACACTTGCTGTGATTTTCTCTCACAGGCTCGCTAAGCCGCTGTCCCCCCCTCCCGCCCCGCCCCCTGTACGTCAGCGGCGCTCGCTATTGGCCGACAGCGGTCAGCCGCCGGCCCTCCGCCCCGGCCTCCACCAATGGGCGGACGCTCCTCGGCGCTGCCTGCCAAGTGTCACAAGTTAAAACTCCTGCGCGCCGCTCCACCTGAGAGTGCCGAGGGACCGCCCGTCACACGCACGGCACCCGCCGTGCACATCCTCCCCTACACTTCCCGTAGGTTTTAACAGCAGATTTCAGCTATTTTTATTTTATTTTATTTTATTTTATCTTATTTTTTATAATTATCCGGGACGCTTCCGCTCGCATCCGTCTGCGAGATGCTCCTCCGCGGGCTGCTGCTGTGCTGCTCCTGCGCGGCCGTCGCCGCCGCCGCCGCGCAGCCCGACAGCTCCGGCTTGTTTTACGCGCTGAGGTCGGAGCTCTCCGAGGATTCCATCCTGGTGGCCAACAACGGAATACGCGTGCCTTTCGGGAGATCCATCTTCGTCGATCCGGTCAACGACCTGGTGATTCAGACGCAGCCGGGCGACCGGTGCGGCATCACGGTGCTGGACAACGACCCGCTGTCTCAGAGACCGGGGCGTCTCTCGCCCAAAAAGTTTCCCTGCGATTTCGGTCCCAACGACGTGACCTATTCCCACTACGGCGCACGGAGTCCGGCCAGGGACAGGGTCCGCCTGCAGCTCCGGTACGACGCGCACACCGAGACCGTCATCATTCCGTTCATGATGGAGGTGGAGGTGGTTTTTACGCAGCTCGAGTTGCTGACCAAAAACATGCCCCTGACCGTGGATCATCTCAGAGGAACCAGCAACGCGGTGGACGGGAAGGTCTTAGACTTCACCTACGACAGGGACGCCTTTAAATGCGAGGTGGCGTCGCCGCCCGGTTTGCTGCCCAGATACGGGAGGTTGGTCGACGGGGGGAAACTTTCCAACATGATGGACTGCGACGACTTCACGCGGGCCGATATCCGCTATGAGCACACCTTCGAGCGCAAGTCCCCCAACAGGGACTACGTACCCATGGTGGTGGAGCTGCACGACAAAGAAGGCAACCTGGTGAAACAGGAGTATTTCCATCTCATGATCCGCATCAGGGAGGGCGAGGAAAACACGGCCCCCAAACCCAGCTTCGTGTCCATGATGATGATGGAGGTCAGTCAGTTTGTCATGACCGCCGTCACCCCCGACATGCTCGCCGCCGAAGACACGGAGTCAGACCCGGGCGAACTTGTCTTTAACATCACGTCGCCCTTGTCCTACGAGGAGGGGTACATAGTCAGCACCGATGATAGAAATCTGCCAATCACCTCCTTCTACCAGAGAGACTTGCGCGATCTGAAAATAGCCTACAAGCCTCCGTCCTTGGACTCGGACACAGAGAGGATTTTCCAGCTGGAGTTCGAGGTGGTGGACACGGAGGGCGCCGTCTCCGACCCCTTCGCTTTTATGATCGTCGTGAAGCCGATGAACACCTTCGCCCCGGTCGTGACACGCAACACGGGTCAGCTGCTGTATGAGGGCCAGTCCCGCCCTCTGTTCAGCACCCACAACTTGGAGATCAGCGACGAAGATAACCTGGACACGGTCACTATAACGGTGGCAGACGGGCTTCGCCACGGGGACCTGATGGTGCTGGGCTCTCGCAGGAAGTTCTTCACACCCGCTGACCTCGCAGCGGGGCTCGTCGTGTACCAGCACGACGGCAGTGACACACACAGCGACAACATTGTCTTCAAGATGACGGACGGAAAACACGAAGTTGAATTTCTCTTTCCCATCACGGTCGTTCCCACCGACGACGAGCCCCCGATTATAAACGCCAACACCGGCCTTGTGGTCTTCAAACATCAGATGATGCACATCTCTCACCACATGCTCAGCGCGGCAGACATCGACTCGGAGGACTCGACTATTAAATTCACCGTCGTCCCCCCTTTTTCGACAATTGGCGCCGTCCTCCTAAGGCAGTCGGATGCCCCGGAGGACCCTTCCTCTTGGAAATTCAATGCGGAGGATGAGGTTTATGAAAAGGAAGTGAAGGAGTGGCTGCAGAGAGATGTCACTGACGGCAAGCTGTACTACAAGCACACGGGTCCCCACAACACCGATACAGTCATTGATCAGTTTGCGTTCAAAGTTCAGGACGATAACGACCCCCCCAATGAGTCACGGGAGACGGCGTTCGTCGTTCGGGTTTTACCCATCGACGACATACCTCCCGTACTTTTCCCTGGCACCACCCTGCAGATGACCGTGGAGGAGTACAAATTCACTCACTTTAGCAAAGAAGTTCTGCGCTACACTGATTCGGACTCCGAGGACCGCGACCTCAAATACACAGTGATCCAGCCCCCGACGGACACCGACGAGAATAATCCGGTTTCGTTCGGTTCTTTGGTTCTGACCGACAGCCCGGACGCAGAAGTCACAGAGTTCACACAAGCTCAAATTAATCACCACAAGATCTCTTACAGCCCTCCAGATGTTGAGCTCGGAATCACGGCCCATATCGTGCAGTTTCGTTACACCGTTGAAGACACAGCCGGCAACAGCGTGGAGGGGGCTTTCACCATCTACCTCCAGCCTGTCAACAATAAGCCCCCTCAGATTACCAACACTGGCTTTACAGTGTTTGAACGTGGAATGCACATTATAACTGAAGCTGAGCTTGATGCTATCGACCCTGACACAGAGGCCGAAAAGATTACCTTTAGTCTGAGTCGGGCCCCTGAACACGGGCAGATCCAGGCGGCCGTAGAGAAAAACTGGATTTTTAGACTTCACGATATCTCACAGGGAAATGTGGTGTACGTCCACGGAGGGGAGGAGACGGTGAGGGACGAATTTCAGCTTGATGTCAGCGACGGGATTCACGTGGTAACGGTGACGGTCAAAGTCAACGTAAAGCCGGTGGACGATGAAACCCCGAGCGTCAGTTTGCCCGCGGGAACGATTGGATCTCACATGGACGTGCTGGAAAACGGAGCCGCAGAAATCACAACCAATGTAATTCAAGGCCACGATGACGACACGGACGACCTCCAGCTGACATTTATTGTAGAGGATCCGCCGCTGATGGGTGAAATCTTAGTCAAAGGGGTGCCGGCCGCCCGGTTTACGCAGGCCGATATCATCAACGGCGTGGTGGTGTACGCGCACACGGGCGGCGAGATCGGCTTGGCATCCCTGCAGGACGGTTTCAATTTGACTCTCACCGACATGTCCGATGATTGGACGGTTGGTGGCAATAAGGTCAACGGTGTCCGGGTCGGAGTCACCATCCTTTCCGTTGACAGCCAGGCCCCCGAGGTCGGAGTCGGGATTCAGTTCAGTGTCATCGAGGGGGAAAAATACGCCATTGGCCCTCAGCACTTAGATGCCGACGATAACGACACTCCGGTGGAAGATATCCTTTGCACCATCATTGTTCAACCCACCGCCGGCTACGTGGAAAATATATCACCCGCCCCGGGATCGGAGAAGTCCAGGTCGGGGACAGCCGTCAGTGCTTTTACTATCGGTGACATCAGGCAGGTGAATATCTACTATATGCAGAGCATCCACAAAGGGGTAGAGCCGGTGGAGGACAGATTCACGTTTAGATGTTCCGACGGTATTAATTTCTCCGAGAACCATTTCTTTCCGATTGTGATCATCCCGGCAAATGACGAAAAGCCCGAGATTTATCTGAGGGAGATCGTTGTGATGGAGGGAATGAACATTGTCATCGACACGCCCATCCTGAACGGGGCGGATGCCGATTTTCCGCCCGAGGAACTGGTCTTCATCATCTCCAAACCTCCCAAGCACGGCGCAATTTTAAACCAGCTCTCCACAGGCTCAGTCTTAGTGACAAATTTCACTTTAGAGCAGATTAGGGAGGCGTCGAGCATTATTTATGAGCACGATGATTCAGAGACAACAGAGGACAGCTTTGATGTCATTTTGACGGATGGGAAATATTCTGTGGAAAAAACAGCCACGGTTATGATCATCCCCGTCGATGACGAGACCCCCAGAATGTCAATCAATGATGGCCTGGAGGTAGACATCGGAGAGACCAAAGTAATAGACAGTAAAATACTCAAAGCGACAGATTTGGATTCGGTTGACAGCTCACTCGCGTATATCATCCGATTCGGGCCCGGTCAGGGTCTCCTGCAGAGGAAAACGTCGTCGGGGTCCATGGAGAACGTCACGCTCGGCATGAATTTCACACAAGCGGAAATTGATTCAGGGCTCATATTTTATACTCACAACGGACAGGAGGGGATCCGGGACTTGGTAAAGTTTGACGTGACCGATGGGATTAACCCGTTAATTGACCGTTACTTCTACATTTCCGTTGGGAGCATTGACATGGTCTTCCCGGATGTGGTCAGTAAAGGCGTGTCTTTGAAAGAAGGCGGCCGCGTGACTCTAACCACCGATCTGCTCAGTACCACTGACCTCAACAGCCCTGATGAGAACTTGGTCTTCACCATCACGAGGGCCCCTGTTAGAGGCCACTTGGAGTGTACAGACACTCCCGGTATGCCTATCGCATCTTTTACTCAGCTCCAACTCGCCGGCAGTAAAGTCTACTACCTCCACACCTCGGACGATGAGTTGAAAATGGACAGCTTTGAGTTTGAGGTGACCGATGGCTACAATCCCATTTTCAGGACGTTCAGAATCTCTATCGTGGACGTGGATAATAAGAAACCCGTTGTGACTATAAACGGTCTGATCGTCACAGAAGGACACAGTAGGCTGATTACGCCGTTCGAGCTCACGGTCGAGGACCAGGACACGGCTGAGAGGCTGCTGAAATTCACCGTCACCCAGCTCCCTGTGCACGGGAAGCTTCTCTACAACCAGTCCCGTCCGGTCACCGTTTTCACAAAACAAGACCTCAATGAGAACCTCATCAGCTACAAACATGACGGAACCGAATCCCCGGAGGACTCCTTCTCCTTCACCGTCACAGACGGCACACACACCGACTTTTACGTTTTCCCCGACACCGTTTTCGAGACCCGCCGGCCTCAGACCATGAAGATCACCGTTTTGGCCGTTGACAATGGCGTCCCCCAGATCGTGGTGAACAAGGGCGCCCCCGCTTTGAAAATGCTGCCCACTGGTCACCTGGGGTTCCCCGTCAACTCCAAATACCTGAGGGCAGAGGACCGAGACAGCAGCCCGGCCTCGCTGGTGTTTCACATCACAGACCAGCCCAAGCACGGCTACATGGTCAACCTGCGGGAAGGAAACAACTCCGTCGACTCGTTCAGTCAGGGTAGGTGCTGAAACAAAACCTGCCATCAGATTTATAATGAATTGCCTTTATATGAATATTACATGTGAAAGATGCAATCAAAGGTTTTTTCTTTTAATTGTATTTTCCAGCCTTGAGCAGGAGAGAAATGGTAAAGAGGAATAGGAAAATAACCTCATTGATTTTATAGTTTAATTTAGTTTGCCAGGTAAACCAATTTACCTGAAAGGTTATTCCAGCACTGACATACAAATGGGATTTTCAATTATTATTTGGGTTAAAAATGAGGTGGGTTTGAGTCGGAGATATAGCAGAAGCCTCTTTGCATTCAAACTCCCTCACTCCTCCTAAAGACTAAAAAAAAAAAAGTCTCATTGTCCTTCTTGGTAAATTCATTCAAAATAGGATGATTTTATTTTTTTATTTGGTGTTGTGATTTATAGTCATAGAATAGGAACGTTCGGAAAAAAAGAACCCAAAGTCGAAATCCATTTGAGTTGTTTTTTTTTTTCCAACGTAACATCATGATGGATGGATGGATGGATGAATTATTATCTATATGCGTCAGTAATTCTAGCTTGTGTGACTGATTCCATCCTCGCTCATTAAATGATAATTAGCGGGCCAAAGCCGAGGCTGATGTTTCACACAAATGTCTTGTCGACAGTTAGAGATTAATAATTTATTATTTCTACATCTCGGGGGAAATGTTCACATCTGATGCTCTCTTCAGTGGCATGTTAAATGAAGCGCGACAGAAGCAGACGATCATATGAAAAGGTCAGAGCGGGCCTGTGGGTGACAGAGGAGCGTTTAAGTTTCTCCTATTCACCGGATGTCACTTTGCCCGCAACTCGCAGTAAAACTAAATATTCACCGAATATATATACATGTATACACGGATGGAAACATATAAGATCCACCTCTTAGGTTTGCGTGTGTTCCTTCGATGTTTCTGCAGACAAACTTGGAAAAATAGTTCTTAACTGATGCAAATTGCAATTGATGAAGTCATTTATTGTCTTGCCATCTTGCCTTCATCATCCATCTTGGGACCATTTTGATGATACGTGGATTTCCTTTTTTTGGTCTAATCTTGACAATCCATGACTGAGATCGATTAATCAGTTAATCACATCTCAACTGTGCAGTCAATGGACACTTTTGCCAGCCGGCGACAGCCTGCGATCTTTGACATGAGAGCACTCGATCGGCGAGGAGAGCTATGAAAAGACAAGCCGAGGGGCTGAGGAGGGGAGACGGAGCAAGTAAATTGGAAGACGGGAAGGGCAAAGCGATAGAGAGAGAGAATAAACAGGCTTGTCAAAGAAGTCACTCAGGTGAAAGAGACAATCCCTTTCTCTTTATTTACTCATCCTATTTCCAGGGCACACCCCACGAGGCAATCTCTTTAAATATTAGATGAACAGTGTTCCCCTGGTTGGTTCACAGTGTTGATTTTTCATTTGCAGGTTCCTCAGGTTGAAGGCTGCGCACTGCATTTTTTTTTACAACCAGGAAGTGCCCTCACAAAAATTTGCATTAAAAGGGAAAAATTAAGGCCTTCATGTGAAAAGCAAAGGACAAGGAAATTTAAGAGGTTCAAAATATGTCCCAGCCATGAGTCAGAGGTTTATACTTTTATGAACTTCCCTCCTGTCCTCCATCTATTATTGAAAGCGACGGTTCACAGGGGCCAAGCCCTTTCGCAGTGCTAATGATTTTCTTGCACTGTAAAAGACATTTCTGCAGACCGGTGCTAAAACTGCTGACAGAACCCTATAATTCCAAAATGTTTGGGAAAACAGCTGTGGAAGTGTCGGTGCCCGCCGCAATCCTATTCTTAACATTCTTAGTCTTGTGTGTCATTAAAAAAGATCCACTGTCACCTGGTTTTAAGGGGTGTTGACACGGAGAGCTGGCAGGTCGAGGATTTAAATATTTTCTGGTGGTTTAGCTGAGCTGTCTTGGATGGCGTCCTTATCACCCCGGATTATGGATGCATGACTTTCAGAACACTTTCTCTGGTACAAAATTGTCCGTGCTGAGTTCCGATAAGGAACTGAATCAGTGTGATACTAGAGACCTGCTGTTACTGTAGCTGATATGGTGCTGAAGTGGGACAGCTCCCGTCTTTGAACAATTATTTGACTGAGGGAGTGTTTGAACAAGCCATAAAACCATAATGCAGCTTCAAAGTGTGTTTGAGGTTATTTCTGTAGCCAGCGTGACACTACACATGAAGGGTTTTCGAAATGTTAAAATGCCAATTGTTTTATGATGACATTCCGTTGCCGTTTGATTTTACATTGTCCGCGACAAGATGGCCCTGATTTTTAAGGATATTGTAACGTAACGTTTTTTGCTTTCCCTGATCAGTTCGCCCTAAATATCTATGTATTACTGTATGTTTAGAGACTATAAAATCTTCGTGGTGTTCTGCTTAGCTGAATCGCTCTCCTGTTACAGCTGATATTGACGACCTGAGCATCCACTACGTGCTAAGGAATGAAGAAAATGCTACGTCTGATCTCTTCCACTTCTCTGTTGAGGATAGCGGTAAGTTGAGATTCTCCTCCATCTCGCAATTCAGACATCCCATATTGATCAATGGCTCACAGCTCTCTGTAGGGCCCTTGTTTACCAATAATGTTTCTTTGGAGACACTCTGCTCTCTTTTCTGTCCTGCTTTCATTTGAAAAGGACGGGTTTCGAAGAAAAAAAAAAATCAAATTTCAGTCCAATCTCTGCAGCACTATAAAAATGGAAGTGCCAGGACACCAGCGGGTCATAAGCCCTCAGAGAAGTTGGAAGTTTTCCGTCCGCAGATGATAATGGCGACCTAGCAGTTTCAGACAAATACCTTTCTGTTCCTACCTGACGTTGAAATAGCGAATGGCGTATTTTCAGTTTTCCAGTTCACTACTTCTGCTGCTGCCATGTGGTGGAAAAAGCACACTGGCTCCTATTTTTTGTTGATTCCACTTTTCTTATTTCTACAGTATCTTACCCCATCAGTCACAGTATTAGTATTAGTTTCTAATTACAATGAAAATAGTTTTCCTGTTTGTTCCTGTCCTCGAGTATCCCGAACAGTAACGTCTCACGCAGGGCTCTAACCATCTTGAAGTCCGTGGGCAGATGATTTTTGTCTGTTCGTGTCAATCATATGTCACCGTGCTTGATACGTAATGAAAATGTCATCATGACGTAGGTTTCATCAGTCTGACTATCATCTAACATTAGCATATGTAACACTGTGCAGATGCCATTTTCTGAACAATGTAGACATTTCAAGTTAATTGTGAGGAGTCTGTAACCCAGCATTTGCCTCATGACTTTATGGTTATATGTGAATGTTTTATATACTTAATAATAATAATGATAATCATGATAATGCATTTTATTTATAATGCACCTTATGTTTCAGAGAAACCTCAAAGTGCTACTTAAGTCAAGTGTGGTGTAAAAGAGGAGTAATAAAGATTAACTAAATAGTTTGGGATGACGACTGCGGAAGACTACGGTTTTTGCTTATTACTGTTGTGATATGAAAAGAAAAGAATATTTGTCTTGCTTGTTTTAATAAGACATGACTGTCATTAGATATCCATTGCAACCCCAAACTCCCATTTAAGACGCCCCCTCTGCAGCCCCTTCTGTATGGAGAAAAATACAAACATGCTTTCATGTCAGAGTTGTGAAAGAGTGTCAATATCCCCCTCTATTTTTGCATAATAACAGTCCTCATCGGTTTGATAGATGCACATGAAACGGTCACATTTACACTGTGCGTCTAAATGCGTGCTCGCGATCCATGTGAAATTACCACCTCTTTTCTGAAGTAGCAGATAATTAAGCAATCAGAGTTTTCTGTCATCCCTGAGACTGCAAGGGAGTTTAAGAGTTTGTTTCTTCTGTCCGTGATCAGCAAGCCCGAGGGAGAAATCAAGACGCACTAATTCTGCACCGAAACAACCAAATCAAGCACTACTTTACATTTGTTATTCAAACAGAAATTATATGTAAATATGTTGCCACAAAGAACAAAATAGTTAAAGACACTTTCCAGAAGTCCCCTTCTGCATGAAAATATAATTACAGAATGTCCTCCAATGGTTTCACTCAGTAACAAAATAATAGTCATTGCTCAAAGCACAATACTTATTGTTACCACAATGCTTTATTCCCCCGAACAGTTCCATTATCAGCATAAACAAAATACATTAATCTATATTTATATAAATCCATTAAAAAACACATACATAGCATAAAATTATTATTCCAATATGAAATAATAAGATGAATAATACGATGAAATTTCTGTCAGGTGATAGTGAGAGCAAACATACGCGTGATGACCGCAGACCTCCAACCCCCAGTCCACACGCTGTTGTAAAACCAGAATGGTTTTATTGGTTTAGCTGTTGGCTATTGGCTTTCCTCTACTCCAAACTAAATCAAACAATGGCGAATGTGTCCTGCATTGATTGGTTTGTTCTCGGGGCTTTCATACGGCTCCTCTGGTTGATTGAGCATATTAATCTTCAGTGGACACTGTTGATCAGCGGCAGGTTAACTTCATTGAATCAGTGCCCAGGAAGCGTTGTAAGCTGAGGCAGCAAACACTTGTCACCAAGGTGATTTCCAACATCTCCTGCGCCATTTGCAGCTTTTTCTACCAGGCAAAACTTGCTAGTTGTGAGAGATTTTGTGAAAGCAAAATCAAATCAGTGCTTATTATTTCATTTGTAGAGTAATTTCTTGCCATTTTTAATGCGGACTAATTCCGCCTCCTGGTATGTAGTATTATTTTCTCCCTTGCAGGTGTAGAATGTGTATTACACGAACAAAGCGCTGTTTTTATATCATTCAAATATTACAGCATTCAAATAAAACCTCTGAGAACCCTTTTAACTTTCCAATATTTATAGAAAATTTAAATTTGGGATTGCTTTTCAATCTAGACAGTTATTTAGAATGCAATGTAATAGTTGCGGTGATGACTGTATCCCTTTTTAAACCAAGCATCTAACCCTTATTAAATGCACTTTATATACCGCACAGGGAGAAAGTAGATGCACGCTCTCTGTGCTGAAGCATGTCTGAAGACTAATGGTTTTGTGCATTAACCAAAAATCCCTCTTTCAGAAGTGTTATTTCTTACTGTAGTGCTAATGCACAAAAAAGTAAGTGCTAATATGTAGAGTTCCTTTATGCACATGAAAGGAGACACATTGACTAATTGATTGTCCATGCTCGTCTTACATTTATTCTTTTTTCACTGCTCTTGGCATAGCAGGGCTTACAAAGAAGGAGAAAAAAAAGGCCCCTAGGCCAAAGGTTTTCTTTCTTTCTTTTTTTAACATCTTTGGTTAAAGCGGAAGCTTTCCTATATCCTTTAGCTGGATCTTCCCTCCCCAAAGTATCAGTTCTTGCACGTAAGCTACGCTAGGAAGTGTGCATTATGTTCCTGCAAGAATGTGTATTTATGTGGGTACACACCCGCATTCAACTTCTCACATACAATATGCACAGGTACAAAACACCACATATGCAAGCACAGCAGAGCACAGAGGGGTAGCTGTAGGCCATGGGACGGTCGAGCCTACAGCACAAAGAGCTGTTTGATATTTAAGAGCCCAGGCAGCATTGTGGGTAATGAGAGCCTTAGGGGTGTGAGACAGGCAAAGCTCACAGGCAGCCACTAGTAATTATGTTGCCCTATTACAGGCTCATCTCCGAGCAAAGAGTGGCAGGAAGCACCTTCTGTCACAGGTTAAGACCAGCTGAGTTCACTGGAGTTAACTGTGACGGGCTGGAACACAGCTCGTTTCCCAGGCCACACTTTGGCTGTGGGATGTTCAGACGTGGGATGTGGGATGCAGCGGACTGCAATTCAAGTCATGCGGCTGGAAGGCACATTCGCCGAAATGAAATGCTTTGAAACAAAAATCAGGACAAAAAATAATGAGATGTCATCGAGACCTCCTTAACCGGTTTTGAAAAACAAAACTAAAAAGATTGAGATAAAACATGGCTTGACTTCAATATACATGTGTCCATAGCAACGCCATCTGTACATAAAACCCACCGGAGTAAGGTACATTGACATCAGGACCCGGACTCGGGATAATTGAAATAAAAAATCCGGTTGATCATATGTTGCATCCTCCTTGGTTGTTTGAGCTACTCCTTCTCTTATTGTATTTTTTAATATCATAATATCAAGAGAACATTCTGAGCCTGTTTGAAAATGGGACAGTTGAGCTGGGTGGGCCTCCCTCAGAGTGCCTCGCTTCAAAAAGTTTGATTTTCTCCAACTGTCGTGCGAACTAAAAATACACAAACAAACCAAAACCAGCGAGTAAGGGATAAGATAAACTAAACCCACGCCTTTTCAGAAGCTATAACGAACGATTGTGGCGTGGAAGCACAAACTACATCAACCATCAGAGATCGCATGGAATACAGTTGCCGAAAGGTTCAGTTTAATTTAGGACGCTTCCTGCGCATAAACACCAGTTGACATGCCTTACTGAGGATGACGAGAGCCGTGTCTGATCTCTACGAAGATGTGAAATACAATTTTTAACGACCCAACGGACGGTCTCAAGGGATGAAACTTTGCTGATGAAATATAGATACAACTGAAAAATGATGAAGTTTAAAGAAAAAAAGAGATAATGCTTCTGGGCAGCTGGTGAAGACAATGAAACATTTCTGCCGTAATTTTTCTTTTTGAGATCAGGGTCAAATGAGTCGCCAACTGATATCCGCCGCTCGTCCGCGGTCAGTTAGGCCGCAATATAGATAAAAGCTCAGCAGGCCTCATATTGTACACACTTTTCCAGGCCCATATCAAAGAGTTGCACCTACTGCGTCTCAGCGGTAGCGAGTCTCAACCGTGAGGGCGAGCTCCTGCGCCGGAGGCCCCCCTGCCGAGGCTGAAGGTTGTTGTCATAAGCCGGTGGATAGAAGATCCAAAGATCGCCTAAATCCCCCCAAAAAAGGCTGTACCAGAAATGAGGGGTTAGAAGACAACATTTTGAATATCCCATTTGAAAATTTCTGTTCAGCATGTATTAATTAATTGGACATTTACCAAAACCAGGATATCGTAGCCAAGCTCTCGTTTTTTTTCTGGAGTCTTCTGACTAGTTCCTTATTTGAGGCTGCAGTAGAGCTAGTAGAGAAGGGGTCACTCCAATCGTAAGTTGGCGGTTCGATCCCTGGCTGCTCCTGTCTGCATGTCGAAATGTCCTCGGGCAAGCCCGTGGTTGCTCCCGATGGCCTGGTTAGAGACTTGCACGGCAGCTCTGCCGGCATTGGTGTGTGAGAGTGTGAATGTGTGAACGTGACAGCGATTTTTAAGTCAAGAGCATCTACCATTTACAGATGAAAAGAGGTAATCACCCCTGTGAGTAAAAACGATAAATGAATAGAAAATCATGACGTTCATTAAGGTAAATGCATTTCAACCGTCACAGTGGACCGTGTATTTTAACTCAGGTTTTAAAAACTTAATCCATGAATACCATAAAAAATACTTTGAGTAATTAGACAAATATTAAGAAAAGTACAGTTATTTCTTAAGTGGTATAGCCATTCTTTAGGTAAATAAAAAAAGGAATGTTGCGAATTTCATACACCCGGTCATGTTATGCATTTTAAAAGGTATTCTGTTTAATTACTCAAACTTCTATTGATACAAATACATTCATACACCTAAGCAATGAAATTTTCTCTTCAAATTAAAACAAAATCATCTACATGTTGTAGAATAAACATGTTGTGTGAAAAAATATACATAACGGTAAAAAAAGAGTCTCCTGTCTTTGCGAATGTTGCTGTGGTGAATGGATCAATTGATATATTATTCAAATCAGGTAATACCTTAAAAAGAAAAAAAAAAATGACATGCCTTGACTCTGTAATTCAAAGTCATCTCAATGGGCTCCTCTCTTTTCACCAGGATTTAGGTCTCACCCGTTTTGTCGGACGGGTTGTAACCTGATGAAAACTCCCCAACTAACAATTACAAGCTAAAACTGGTTGTCAACCAGCCCACAAAAGACGCAGGTTAATCCGTTGAACCTTCCTTTGTTGACGTGTCCAGTGGTGTTTACTGATAATGGTGAGATCTCAGGGTAATGCATCAGCAAGTGGCTTAGAGTGATGCATACGCGCACACACACACACACACACACACACACACACACACACACACATACGCACACGAGCTTAAGCAGAGGGTTCTCTTCATCCGTCTGCATTCAGGAATTTCCTGTCACTCACTTTTCCCAGAGCCAGACTCTTCCATCTTGATCCTCCCTTTTTACATGTCATTCCGAAATCACTTTGTGTTTTATCCATCCAGCGCCCTTTCCACTTAGGATCTGTGTTTATTAGATATCTCATTCTTTAGGATTTTCTTTGCTCTCGCTCCCTGCCCATCAATGTCCTCTTTCCTCTTCAAGGAACGCTGAATATTTCACTATTTTCCCTGTGTCTGTGAGATTAATTTTAAAGTATGTTGCACTGTATTCTGCAAGATTTAGTTTAACTGACACCTCCTCGCTGTCTTTCCTGCCGTCTGTCCCCGCCTGCCATGTTTCTCTGTCAACGTCGGCACGGGAGGATCCCACCGCGTTCACGAATGACACTCGCAATCATCTGCATCTCATTAGGAAGCTCAGATGAGAGCACGAAACTCATCGGGAGATGAGGTTTTTTTTTTCCGGTATGCTAATCAACGTTGATCCTGCATTTCTCTTTGCTTGTTAGCCGGCACTCAACGTGTAAACAAGTGTGAAGCTCTGGCCAACCCCCCACCCCCACCCCCCCCGTGCAGAATGTAAACCGTTCATGAATTCTTCGGTTATTGAATGGGTCTGACTATCGTTTTTTGGACATCCTTCCTAGTTAGCCTGTCATATATTTTTTTGCTTTTCTTTGCCGCCATTGTTCAAGCAACATTACTCTTTCATCTGAGCAAATTTAGAATTTTACACTCCCTCCTCCATAGATGTCACTCTGTGGCATCGACAGACAGCAATGATTTTGGTCATTAGAAATAATCTGACTCTTCATCCATCTCGTGGCTATTTTAATGTGCAGTAACATCACATGAACTTTACAATTTTGCAGTGATTGTAAAAGCATCTGCATTTTCCTGTCCTTGCTGTGTAATATAAAAATACACAGCACTGGGGAGCTGTTATGAGCTCTGTTTTATTTATTTATTTACATATTTTCTTTTTTCTAGAAGCGACTAATAAAATCCATAAATCTAAAAGTAAATATTGGGAAAGCCAATAAAAAATAAAATTTCCAGGTTAGTAAAAAATTGAGTTTTAAAGAGTCAGAAGAGATAACACAGAAAAATGAGAGCAGACAAGAAAAAAAGAAGTTGTAAAGGAGAAACCGGAGATTTCAGTCGCTACTTTATCATCCCAGCGCTCAGACACTGTTTGCTCTCTTGGGTGTGCGAGTAACCATTCGGAGATACATTAAACCTGTCCCTGTGTTAAATATTGCATCGGTGGCATGGGAGGACCGGCTGAAGTGATAGACCTGCTGGAATTCTGTGTCTGTGATCAGCAGAAAGTAATCCTCAAGGAGAGCAAATGCTTGAAGGTGTTCGTCTGACGCAACGCTCACACACACACACACACACACACAAACACACACACACGCGCGCACACACACACGTGTTCTCGTTCACAGCCCCTTCGCTATTTAGACGCACACATGCACCCTGAGGAAATCCCGGGTTCTTTGTCCCCAAGCCTTCTATCTTTAAGCTACGCCCAGGGTCTATTCAGGGAATCACAAAAACTTCAAAGAGAGAGGTTCCTGCGCCCCACATGTCAGTTTCTTCTAGATTCATCTGCGAGGTTGCTCACGGTGTTTCTGCCGCCTGAATGCCCCCCGGCTGTAGAACATAAGAGGAAACAATGCCTTATTCTGTTGCGCCATTTTTTAAATTTCCTGTCTGTGCAGGGGACACATGTCCATCCCATCCCCGTCCCCCCCACATGCACATGTGCATTTACTGATAATACATATATTCCTGCTCATTAAAAGCACCGGCCTCAGATTTGCCCTTGATGCTTTGCGGGGTGACTAAACAAACAAGGACAGGTGGAGATGATAACACTCATGACAGCTACTCTGCCAGAACTATTCTTTGAGGTTTTTGATTCTTTTCTAATTTTTGCAAGTAAATATTTGTTTCTGACCCGACGTAACCATTTACTGATATATCGGTCCTCGTTTGCTCCAACGAATGTGGCTCAGATGGTAGAGCAGGCATCCCTCCAATTACAAGGTTTGGCGGTTCTTGGCTCCTCCCCTGTGTCGGAGTACCCTCGGGCAAGACACTAACTTGTTCCCGATGGCTGGTTTTAGTCCCTTGAATGGCTGAATGCTGTCTAGTGTAAATCGATGTATCAGCGGAGACCATTTACCATCGCAAGGACCGATGGTTAGTGGTGTTGTTGATGGATATTGAAAGTATCAATTTATTTTTCTCTAGAAGATACAGCTATGTTGGTCCAAAAGTGTTTATCTCGCCGATTTGAAGCGTTTTTCAAATTGGCTTTTGGGAGTAATTGGTGAGTTTGATGACTGTAATGCTAGATTACTATTACTTTATATTTATGGGTAGTCATTTGTTTAGGTTTTATTTTAGTAAGCGTCAAGGAAGGTTGCCTGGTTGTCAAGGAGACAGCCAATGGGGATCTGTATGACATTATAAACTGAGACTTAATACACACACACACACACACACACACATGCGCGCACGCAACTGATGCAAGTATCAGGTCAAAGATCCAACATATGCATCTCCCCGATCAATTAAGAGCAAAAATACCATACATGCTGGCTTCAAGTTGTCCGTAGGATAAAAGACATTTTGAAAGCTTTTGCTTGCCGGTGGCCATGAACTCATGGTCAGCCCATCTCACCACATCCCAGGAGATGGTAATTGCCTTGAGCTAATCGTCCATGGAGTGGAGAGTACAACCAGAAACATATGCAGTGGAATGTGGTTTAGGTAAAAGAGCTGTTCGAATACCTGCTCCAGCCTGATAAATCGCGGCCACACAATGAGCAAAACCTTGTGAAGTAAAAGGCAGTGAAGTACAGCGCGCGGGGTTTGCGACCCTTTTGACAAGCAAACGCACACAAACTCCCGGACCCGCTTTTGTCTCATGAGACCCATTTGTTCCTTTTCATTCCTCAAAGTGAGCTCAAAGGCGGTGAAACATCCTGAGGGGTTAATTTCATTTGCATGGCTTTTTACTACTTATGGAATATTCTGTGTGGTCGGTTTGAGCAAGGAGTACTGAGAGTTGTGCTTTAAGAATAAATAGAAACACTGACAGGTGCAGTCATAGCAGTTACTTACAAGTCCAGTGTTTCCAGACGTTTTTTTTCTTTTTCCACTTCCTGGGAGATTTGTCAGTTCTATGGAGCTGTTTGTTTGCCAGTTGCACTAGGAGCTGGCGAGTCGTATACAAAGGATTGAAGGCAGATGGAGATGTAGCTGTGAGGGAAGGGCCGTAGAACCGCCAACAGAACAGAGGCGCCATATGACTGACGGAGTTGCTGAGAGTTTTTTTTTTTATTTTTATTTTTTAGTTCGGGTGTAAAATGTCAGGTATTCGCATAACACTGGAACTGTATTAAAGCATTTTTCAGTATAAAGCTGAAGCCTAATTTTTTTTGCAACAGCGGAGATGTGTTTGCGTGGAAGGAATTATTCTAAGTCATGTGTCGTTAAACTGTGTGAACCTGGTACATGCCTTCTCTTTACATGTCACCTCTTAAAAGGTTTTACTTGATGTATAGTTATTATAGGTTATAACAGGGGACTGTTATATAAAAACAGGTAGTCACATTTTGAGCGAGTAATATTTTGCAACCCTCCATCAAGATTATGACTTACTGAGTGGGTGTTAAAACAGGGGCTATTATAGTTTATGTAAAGAAATCCTAAAGTGCTCGCTATTTGTTAAGCAGAGTGCAATCACATGTCCTCTATGTTGGACTCGGTCCTCACTCAGCCAAAGTCCTGCTTCCAAAGCACATGAATCTCTCAATAGGTCATTATTATTTGAGATTGTCAAGCAAAGTGAGCAGCCTGTGTCATGGGAATGCATTTTCACTGTGAAACTACGACGACTAAGACAGAGAAAGTATAGTTTCGTTGTTGCACGTTGATCTATTGCTTTTGCCTTTTTGAGTAGAAATGATAAAATAGCCAGTGGGCTGTATGATCATATAGAATGGGTTATAAGAAAATGATCAAAATCGACATCTTATTGTGCAAACGATCCAAATTACTGTTTTATATAATTACTTCCTGGATACCAACACTGTTTGAACTTAGATGTTTGGTTATAAATGTACATATAAATATGTACGTGAACGGTTGGATATAATACATATATATGTGCAGAATGAGATGGTTAAATTACTCGCGAGACTGCGAAGTTACTAAAATACACATCTTACGCATCTTATTTCCATCTTTATACTTTCAAAGTTATGGATATCTTCTCTTCATTCTCCTACTTTGTGTCTTAGTGTAGTTACTGGATATTTTAATTCCACTAGACTCCCCACACCACCCACTCCCTAAGCTCCGTGTGCTGATTCTGAATAATTTTGTGTTGTACTGAGGAAAAAAATTAAAACATCTTCAATACATTAAGTAACAATTTGTACTTTATTGATCCCCAAACTGGGGAATTATAAGGGCAGCAGAAACACAGCCCACAGGTTTCAAAGACAATATATATGAAATAAATTATTTAACTGATACAGGTTGAGAGTATTTTACCAAAACTACAAACTTCTAGAATTAGGGAATGCAAAAATCCGGGTGAGGAAAGGAAAACCCAGATGAATTGCAGGGTTATCTCTGTTTACCTGCTGGCTTTGCAGTATCCGCCACAGCTCAGTTTGGCGTGTGAATACGGTGCTGAGATGAAGGCCCTGAGTCGACCGGAGGCCAAGGTAGCACTCATTATCAGATGAAACATCCCTGAACTGGAAAGAGAAGTTTTGATCTTTCCAGGATCTTTTTCTGCAGTCGATATTAATGTCTCGCAGTGGCAACCTTTTTTTTCCCCCCGCTCCTCTGTTTATTAGAAAAATGAATAAAGTAGAGCACACGGGGAAGACTGATGGACTTGTCGACAAGATAACTAACCAAACAGATGGACGGACAGGTTCTGTGCTTTAATACTTTTTCAAAAACTTCATCTTGCCTTAACCAAAAGGACTGAACTTCATATAAACAACTGTTTTAAAGTGGTTTTAAAGATTGAATCCTTTTCTCAGACGTAAAGAATGGCAGTCGTGCTCGGGACCGCATTCAGTGCACACTGGAGTACACGTGAGGGTTTTTAGTGCTTCTGTTGATGAGGTTTTTCGAGCTGATGGTTGTATTTCACTGGATCTGGATGTTCCATTCCAGAGTTCAGATCAAAGCATTCAAGGAAAAGATCGTAAAGGTTTCAAATAAGAGACGTTACTCCTTGTTTTGCTTCCAATCGCACCTCATTAAACCATTCCGTCATTGCATGCAATTGAAGCTGTTAAGAAACATTATATATTTCCATTGTGAAGCCAATTTGCCAATTCTTAAATCAGCAGTGTATTTATATTGATTTCTAGAATGTCAGGTATTTCACTAGTGAACTTCTTACTCTTAGTCTGTTCTTGCTTTGACCCGCTCACTGCTGTAAGCAAATTCTCACTCATAGGGGAAGACTAAGTCTCTGTTTGTGACTTGGATATATGTCGTCCGTACATTGATATACATAAATATGCATAAACATCATAAACAAAGCAAGGGCTCGACCGCTTAACCAAAGCTCAGAATGAAAAGTTCCATGAGATGACTTCTGTTGAAATACAGCAAACTATGAATACATTTTATTTCGTTTGATGTACAATTGTTCTACAGTTGCTTCATCATTGTGTGTTGGCATTCAGTGCAGCAATATACAAGCGTTAGGGAATTCTGGGAGCTTATGTGATAAATGTGGTTATTACTCACTACACATAACTAACCTAGATTTGTAGATTCTAGTTGTAAATAAGAGTAATTGAGCATATATTGAATAACAAAATAATAAATAATGATACCTTTCACAGCTATATGCTGCAAAGCTCAGCTATACATGAGAAAAGACCAAGACCTCACATTTTGCAGACCTTGAAAAGCTGGCGTGATGTCATGCTTAATATTCACACATCCTTGAAAACCTGAAAGATGACTAATCGATTGAAAGAAAAAAAAAGGAAAATCTCGTGTTGATCTGGAGACACGCTTCTTCGCGACTGTCAGAGTGGCTTAATCTTGACATGGCGTGGTTTATACACTGCATGAGGATTAACATAGATGACTGCATGACCTGTATGGCAGAAAAATGTATCGCGACGTCAAGACAGTCATTTCAGCTCACTGATGCATTTACTCAATAGTGAATAGTGAATTGAAAAATCAACTTTGTTTGAGAATGAGATGAACACAGGTACATTTAATATGTCAGCTTTTTCGTTATCATTAACCTGAATATAAAAAGGAGAGAACCCCTTGGGTGTCAATGATAACTTGGAAGTAAATGTAAGACAAGAAAGGGACTCATAAAGAAGACCACATTAAAAAGAGGGGAGAGGGCTGATATGCCCTTTATCTCCTGATGGTGTGATGGAAATGTCTTGAAAAGTAATCTGGAAAGTACTGGAGAGCCGCATATTGAGCAGGGTCAGGTGAAAACCCACGTTGGTCTCGAATTTGGCCGATTTTAATAAGATAAAGATAAAGATTAATGTTTCGTGATTATAAAACCAAGCATGTAAAAACCATGCAGGTGTCAGTGACCCTGTAAAGTAAATGCTGCAACTGCACCTGGCATCAAAACGGTGACGTTTTCTCCCTGCAGATTTCTTTTTGGCGATCCTTGAAATTTAGCGGACCGAAGCTCTGATCTGTAATTGGTTCAGAAAAACTCTTGTTGTAAGTTTTTTGTGAGAAAAACCTTTGAAAGTGGTTCTAACGCCCATTTAGCTCTATTGAGGATGATTTCAAAGCTTCTTTTTTGTATGGTCAGCACATGTTAGAGGTCTTTCATCCTTCAAGCGGATGCGGGAACGAGACAGTCTGAAGCCTAGTGACTCAGATCCATATTGTCTGTGCACAACTCTTCACCTCCAAAGTGAGGTCACTCTCGCACAAGGACCGCCACGCTCGCACCAATGCACGAAAACACATGTACACACACAAACACATAAACATGCGCACACACTCAGCTTATGCAGCATTTACCAGGCAGCTGGGATGAAAGCGAAGGTTTCAGCAAAGTTGAAATCGAAGACTCGTGTGTGTGTGTGTGTGTGTGTGTGTGAGCATGTGTGTGAGTGAGTGTGTGTGTGAATTTTTTATGCGCACCTGCTAAGTGAAGCCCAAACTTGGCCCACAGGCTACTTCTGGAAAAATGGTTCTCAGAGTAGCTGTCCTCCTCACCCTGGCATGTTGCAGCTGTCTCTGCGTTGCTGAGAAGTGATAAACTTTTCACCTCAGCTACTTTTTGGCACCCTGTCAGTGAGACATGTAGTAGATGCGCCCATATTCATTGTACTCGTCACGTGAAGAAATGGCTCCTGATAGAGTCATGCTGCACAGGTTAGTTTTAAATAGAAATGTGATGCCGTCAAGACAGAGTAATTGTTTGTTTCTTTCTTGCACAATGGGGGATCTGGATTACTTCCTTCTCGTAATCATCGCCTCACACTGTAAATTGGTCTTGCACTGCAACAGACGCTTTTGCTGGATGTCTGTCGCACTTTTTGTCCTAGCCTTAAATGTTTCCATATCAAGAGGAATTACATGTTGCCCACATAGTTATCTCAAATCCAGTTTCTAACTGCCCCTGATTTTTTTTAACATTTATGTAATTCATGGTTCCCAGTGCAATCAGAATCACAGATTCTTTCATGCATCTTACTCTCAAAGCACTGTTAAACTGATTTTTTATGCATATTAATGATCTCTGAAGTGCTGTAAATTGCATTTAGTTGATGTGTAGTATCCAGCACACTAATTATAGTGGTGAACTCTAACTGCAGCTGTTATGTTCAGAATTTTAAAGTACCCGAGAATGAAGAACACCAAAGAAATTCAAAGTGTTTGTTTCAGCAGGACTTCTGAAATCACCGACTGATAGAGCAGATCTGTTGATCTTCAATGCAAAACTATTAACACGTTACCCGCTTAAAACTGATTTGAAAATCCCAAAATGCAAAAGTTGCAAAAGTTGATAATAGTTCTAATTTAGCTGGCACATCGTTGAAAAACGGACCTACATCCAAATCAACCAAAATCCAAGTGAAACAAAATGTCAGGCCGCGGATTTCTTTTTACAGAAAAGCCCGAACAAGTGGCCTACTGCTGGCAGTGTCCTCTGTGACTGGAGAGGTGAAGCGTACGCTATGTCTGTTCTGTGAACAACCTTATTTATGTTGCATTTAAACGGCGTGAAATGGCTCAAAAAGGACAAACAGCAGTGAAATTATCCTCAGCTTAGAGCCAAATGAGATTTCCTTGCTGACAACCTACACATAGCATTTACACAATCATCCACCCCTGCATTTCCTTCTGCCGGCTGAAACACACACTGAGAGATTTGGTATAACACTCACAGGGATTCCATGCATATTTAAGCATTGTTCACTGCTCGAAAGGCAGAAAGAATGGAAAAAATACTGGTTGTACACTTCTTTTATCTCAGTTTTTCAATGTTTTCTCACCATTTTCAACTCAAAGCACAAAATTTCCCCCGCTGTAGGTGGATAATTTAACCACTCAAAGCAGCAACATTCCCGTTGTAATGTGGAAGGGGTCGCTGTTATGTAGCTCCGTAAGACTAGCCTTCCTGAACACCACACGGTTGGATGCTTCAACCCTTTCCATCGTCCCGGTTCGCTCGAACATGGTGAAGAAAACCAACATTAATAATAAAAAAATAATTAAATATCTCATTTTTCTGGGGTTTGCAAGAGACTGACTGTTGGAAATGGAATATTAAGCTGTGTGGCTCTTCATGAATCACTGACTGTCTGCAGCACATTTGTTGGACTGATCACAGAAAATGATAAACATTCTCCATTCCCACAAGATTTTCCCTCGATACTTTTAACCCAATAAGAAAATAGTTCAGTGCTACATTAAATATTTAAATCTTATAATATCAAACAAGTACATAAATGGCATGCACGCATACTCATGCAATTATATCCTGCATTCCCCAAAATTGAGTTGGGAGCCACTGCTTGGTTTTGAAGAGGTTCAAGAAAATTGCAGATTTATTCCCAATTCTCTTTAGGTTGATGTCTGCAGAGCACTTTTAACTTTTACATTTCTTTGAAAAACCAGGATCTCAGAAAATAAATTGAAAAACAGAGGGTTAAGAGTAGCAAGTGTGGTAATAGTGGTAACCCATCTGTCACATCAACACTCGTAACATATGGATATAAAACATTTCAAAATGTGATTCTTTCTGTCCAGGTGGGAACAAACTGAAAGCACAGCAGTTTCGTCTGGACTGGGCCTGGATCTCTCTGGAGAAGGAGTACTATGTGGTGGATGAGGAAGACAAATTCCTAGAATTGGTGCTCAAACGGAGAGGCTATCTGGGAGAGACTTCTTTCGTTGGTCAGTCTGAATCCTTTTTATTTTATTTTATTTTATTTCCTTTTTTGGTTATTCCCAAGAGTGCAGTGACAGGTTTATGAGCCAGTATGAAATTTTAAATTTGGTATCAGCAATTCATCCGTCTGTGAGAGAAGCAGGTTAAGTCCAAAATTTGCTTTTTGCAGGTCTGCAGTCCTTGGATAGCACTTTCAGGATTTATTTCTTTATTTCTTTATTATTTATTCAATCATGTTTCAAATAGATTTATCTGTCTATTTGCTAATTTCACAAAATCTGGTAGTGATTATTCATTCCTTTTGCTTGGTGGTTCTCTGCAGGTAGTGCTACAGTTGGTTGCACCAAACTGCATTATTATGGCTTAAATTATCACGCATTTTTGGGTTTATTTTTTCTAAAAGAAAAAAAAAGCCAGTTCTCTACCATTTGCCAGAGGCCTTTTTCTGCAGTTATATGCTTGTTGACATCTATTAATGTTGTTACATGAATATTTTTTAGTGGGTAAAATATGTCAAATCTAAGAATATGCCCGAATCTAAAGTATTGGGAAAGGTGTTAATTAATGAGTCATTATTCAGACATGGAGCTGTTTTTATAGGCTGACTTACAACTATTAATTACACACAAAATGATGCACAGCAACTCAGACGTTTCCACGGGCAGCTTGGATGCTAGCGAGCATGACGCCTGTCATACCTGCCTCATTTTAGGGCCCCTCAGTGGATTGTTCTCTTCTCCATGTGTGGTCCGCTTGTGCACTCTCAGGTTAACGCTGTTTGCCTTGAAAACTGTGTCCCTATTCTTGTCTTTGCTCCCACGCTGGTGGCACGCTGGCATAACTTTATCAATTATTCAAATCTCGGATTTGCCGTTTGTTATTTAGTGATTCAAAATGAAATGAGCTGCTTCCAGTCATTGCCAACTGTTCACGGCAAACAATAATGTGTCTCGGTAAATATTATGAGACAGTGAAGCGGCAACATTGGGAAAAAAAAAATGGTAGATTTGTTGCTGACAGAAGAGGACGAACTCCCCAGGGGGAGAAAAAAACAAAAAAGGTTGAAACTTTTTTCTACTGAATTTTTTATTTTTTTTTTGCAGAACAAGTGATTTCTCAGAAATTGTTTGTTTATCTAACTTCCAGAATTTAAGATGTGTCAAGCTGCGGTCACAGCTTGAAGGGAATGGGAGATTTCACCGTGGCTGGTTCATTTAGAGATGAACGGCAGGCTGGTTAGATCGATTTTACACCCCGATAAGCCGCTCTGTATTTTTCATGAAGAAGAAAACGCCATTCAATCATTTTATGTAAATTCGTCTTTTTTCATCCCACCCCCTTACACACTTTCTATAAATTAATTGAAAAAAACATTATTGAAAAAAAATAAAAATAAATCATTTGTCTGCTCTTTCTGACCATGTGACCTGCAGTGAAGGCTGGGGTTTGCATTTTGTCATCCCTGTTTGAACTCACTCATTGCTGCCTGCCTGACTTTTAAGAAACTGTAGATAAAGCTTCACAAGTTATTAATTTAATTATTTGTCAGGAAAAAAAATGATGTCATTTGTGGAATTCTCTGTTACTTTTCACAATTCTTGAAGTATGATGTTCTTTACTTTTGTGATGTACCTCTCTTACAAACACACATACTGACACGCACAGCTTCAGTCCATCTCTAATGGAGTGAAGCTCTCCACCGAAAGATCAAATTTAATGTACGTCCAAATATTGCCAGATTTATTCAGAGACAAAATTAAATTTACTTTGGTCGTGAGTCGGCTTGAAACTTTTAAATGTTTTCTGTGTTGTCCAGGAGCGTAGGCATTAAGAGATAGACACCACGGTGGAGCCGCTAGCAGGCAACACTTCATTTGCTGGGCTGGCTCATGCAGAGGAAGAGTAGATCTCTCTTCATCAGAGAGTCCCTTTAATAAGTACAGTTTTTTAGGTTTCACCCAGATAGGTTTGATGGCAAGCGAAATCCGTTGACCATTAAATGGTGTTTAAACCAAACAGCTCCCTCATGACTGATCCAGTGGATCCGAGACGGAGCTTTCTCCAGAGGAGGTACGACAGGACTGTGTGGTGATGAGTTTATCATTCGACTGGAGCCAAATAAAAACAGCTGCTGCCGCGGAGCCGTCATTTATACAAATAAACCAATAAGGAAATAGAAAACATTTGAGACATATTCCCCTGAGATTATGATTTTTTTTTCCTTCCCATCATTGATAATGATGTCATTTATAAACATTAATACACAACAGTCCCCCCCGTCAGCCATTTTTTGCAGTTTTTCTGTTTACAGAGTAAAGTTTTTCACCATTGGCTTGAATGATTTCAACAATCGATCAGAGTGAAACAGGAATTTGACATTTTTAGTGCAACCGGTCTTTATTTCCCACGTAAAAAAGACATCTTTTTATTTGTCTGGAATGTAGAAAAGAGATTTGTAGCACTGCAATTTTACAAACTAATGCCACGGTGAAGTCCTTTTCGAGGGCGGAATTGACGAGGACCACGAAACCGGGAGGGAAAACAAACGGTCGACAAAATCTGACATTTACATTGGACGGGCAGAAACTTTAACTCCCAGAGATATCGGGTTTTGCTTTAAACTTTGCAAGAACAAGTCTGACAACACAAGAACCCGAAGACATAAAATGTGAAACAACCGTAAGGCAGATTTGACTTTTCTACTTAGGTTTCAACTTTACTTTGCCGCGTCTCTAAATTTCATAAAGTGCATGACAACTACCTTGTGTCGAAACGGCCCCCATCCCATAATGTCCCTCCTATCAGAAATGCGACCCAGACAGATGGATTTAAGTTATTGATACTTTTTTA
The DNA here is from genome assembly GCA_901007705.1 of Fistularia tabacaria. Taxonomy (NCBI): domain Eukaryota; kingdom Metazoa; phylum Chordata; class Actinopteri; order Syngnathiformes; family Fistulariidae; genus Fistularia; species Fistularia tabacaria. The sequence continues at coordinate 127,700 of CAAKHD010003850.1, forward strand.
CCAGAAACAAACTTCATTTGGAGGTGGCTGCTCTTGAGCCATGCCATAATCCACATAAATAACATAATAATAACAATCTTGAGCCTCCTGGATTGTTCCACCAATGCAGTGTTTTCCGTTGAGCCATTAAAATCTTTCTTTCCAGTTCTTGCACAAAACTTGAGTCTTTGGTTTCTAACTGTGCCTTGAGAATAATCAATGGCTCATGATTCTGTCACCAGGCAGATGGCAGTTAGAGTTTAGAAAGGCCTGTGTCACTGCCAAATAACCTAAAATAGAAATATGCTCCCATCAGATGTTCAGCTCTCACTCACAGTCCTATATTTCATGAATGTAATCACATTAAACTAAAGCCTTGTTGCGTGTTTTCACCACTGTTACATTACTTTTTCTTTTTTTTCTTCTCGTTCACCAAAGCCTATGTTCCTGCCAGCCCTGGCATATCGTGGTCTTTTTTTTTTTTCAAATTTAGAAAAAGAAAAATCCTCTCTGTAAGAGCCTCTAGAGTTAATTCTAACTGAAAGCTCATAGGAGCTACTTTTAAAACGTTCATATTATCAGTGGAAGGAAGATATTTAATCAGCCGCTGCAGCGTGAATAGCTTCATTTGAACTATGAGTGATATTAGTGCTTTGTGACAGAAGATGACGTTGATACTAGAAGACTGGAAATGATCAAATCACCTGCAAATTTAAAATCAGTTTGAATAATGAAAGTGATTGTCGCACCTGTGGCAGGGCTTTCGTGGTATCAAGCAAGCTAGCTGAGAGCCGGTGGAACTTTGTCTTTAACATCTGAAGATAGGGGATGCTTCAAAGCAGCACCTTGCCCTTTCCTCTTGTTTGCCTCTGAGGGCTTCTGCAGTTTCCGAGGTTAAAAGTGTGTTGATTATGTCCCTGAACTCTCCCTTAAACCGACTTTGTCACGCTTCATCTCATTTGCACCGGCAGAGGCTTCAGCTGTAAGCATATTTTCCCTCAGTCATCTCCGCCTGGATCTGTCTTCACCGTCGTGTCATTTGCTCGCAGACGTGTCCCTGCGATTTGTGTGTATGCGCAGGTTTCACGAGAGTGTGTCTTTTGGCCTCAGATGAAAACTTGCTTGCTGACTACCATCTGCTTGTGCTGTTGGCCTGCAAGCACCTGTTTTTGTCACACACACACAAACACACACACACACACATACAAAGACATGCACAAACAAATTCATTCTCAAGGTCAAACACGGCATCTCGGTGGTAAAATGTATAAAAGTGAAAATTTAAGGACCAGGTTTGCATATACCATCATCCTCTTGTTACCTTGACAACTATGATATATTTGGATCATGACACAGTCATTAACTAAGACCTCTCTGGTCAGTGTCCACCTGTTTATACTACGAAGATGAAATATGGTACGGTTTGGGGCGACACAGGGGTGCAAAACTGGAATCTGATCAAGGTTATAGATTTCAAGGAACTGGATTCGGGAGCCAAAGGAACGTGTGAGTCCGGAAACAGAGGACACTTGGAAGAAGGGAACAAAGTAGGATATCATATCCAACGCTCCCCCCTTACATCTCCCTGATGTCAAAAACATGTTATAGCTTCATTTATTTTTAAGGGTTCTTGGACATGCCAGCATAGTTTGCAGAGTGTTTGAAAAATGCATTTAATATGACTCCTCTTGGGACTTCGAGTGACTTTTCAACTATCGCCTTGAAAAAATCTTGGATTTGAATTATTTGAATTATTTGAATTATTATGACATAAATTGTATTATATACATTATATTATCATTATGAGGGATGGTTGGCTCGTCGGAAACCAAACGTTTCCGGTTCAATTCTTGCGCTAGCCTGTCGAGTGTTGCTGAGCAGGACACTGAACCCCTAACTGCTCCCCAGGCGCTGCTAAGTGGCTGCTCACTGCTCATGGGTCATCCATGATGGGTGAGAAGCAGAGAGCGATTTCCAGCAAAGGATTAACAGCATGAATATGGCAAAAATAGATGAAATTGCCCCCCCCCCCCCAGCTCCGGTTGCTTCATTTGGCCATTAAACTGCCGTCAGATTGACAGTCATTGAGGTTGAGCTGCCTGAGATAGCATCCCATAGAAATATGGCCAAATTATGCCTTTGTAATTTTTCCTGTTTTGAAAATTCCTTTTATATTTGAGACCGGACGACTTCAAACTCTAGAGAAATAACAACAGGACTCCTAGCGCGCTGCAGACAGAATGTAGTATGCCAGACACACTTTGTTTATGTGCATGCTGGATTACAACTAAAACACTAACCAGAGGACAACCATCTGCTCTCGGATTTATTTGGGATTTTCCTGACCCACATCAGTGGGGAAAGTACAACCGTTTTTAAATGCAAAAGAAATTTCACTTTATCCGTTGTGTTTCATTTTAACCCAGCCGGTAAATCCTAAGAATTTCGGAACATCATCACAGAGAGGACCGGAGTGCAGGACCAACAATGTTTCCTGTGGGTAAAACTGTGGGTGAAAAGGTAAATGATAGCAGGAAAGGAAAAAAAACACTCATGATAAATAGTAATGAGAGAGATGAGCAATTGGACAGAGAAGAAGAAAGATACACCTAGTTTTTCTGGTCTGCACATATGCATGATCCACGACCCGCGCTCTGCGCACTCCGATCAGCTAATACCGACGGATGCCGCTGTGGTGCCGGTGGTTAGCTGGCGGAGATCAGCTCGCTCTCAACCTCACACGCAGGTAGAGGAGGTATCAGTGAGGAAGGAATGCCGAGATGAAATCAAGGTTCAAAGGCCCGTTCAGATCTGGCGTCAACATGAATCGTGGCTGATGCAAACACAAACAGACAGTTGCTGAGACTTGTGTGAAAAACTGATTACAAAATGTAGTAAGGAGAAGTCCTATTGGAGAGGAGACATTGACTGAAGGCTCATAAAAAATCCTGCTTAAATGGGGAAAAAAATAAAAAAATTAATTGCTGAAGATAATAGTTTAATTAAAAATTAATTAATCTAATATGTAATAATATTAATACAATTATATATTCATTAAAGGGCAGGCTTGTCTTCATCATTTGAATCCTACTCACAACTTGTCTCACTTTTAGAGCAATTTACAGGAAGGTGCACTAACAGTATTTATTATTATTATTATTATTATTATTATTATTATTATTATTATTATTATTATTATTATTATTATTATTATTATATACTTATAGTTATAATAAAAACTATAATGGCTTTGTTGTTGTTGTCATTATTACTATTAACATTCCTATCATTGATAAGATAAGATAAGATAAGATAAGATAAGATAAGATAAGATAAGATAAGATAAGATAAGATAAGATAAGATAAGATAAGATAAGATAAGATAAGATAATACTTTATTGATCTCCATTGGGGAAATTCATGTGTTGCAACAGCGCAACAAGAACAATATAAAAAACAGTTAGAAAAGAAAGAATATGTACATGTACATGTGCAAACATATATATACACACATATATATATATATACACATACATCACCATACATACACACATATACATAGACATGCCCATACCTACATATATATACACAAATATAAATATATACACATATATCACCATACATGCCCATACACACATATACATACATATATACATACAAATACCCATACCTACAGAAATATATATATACACACATATACACATTATACACATACACATATATAGATAAACAGCATACACAAACAAGATTAAATAGGTAGGTGACCAGTAAGTGAACCAGTAATATTAGGGGCACCACATGTGTGAGTGGGTGAGTGAGTAATGGGGTGAATTATTGAATACATGTAATATATATGTAATATACATGTAATATAAGTGCTCTATCAATGGAACCGTGAATGATTTATGTGTCCTTTTTTTCTCGAAATGCATAAAAAAGGAGTAATTTAATTTATTTTTGGGACTGTGCACCCAAACAATGCACAACAAGTAATTTTCTTTGCACACATAGGGAAAATGAAATCTATCAGGGTGTCCTGCGTTGTTAAATGATCAGATGTTATCAATGAAACCAGTTTTTCATCTTCATTTCAACCACGGTTTTGCTTATTAAAACTCCAGACTGTGATAACACATTGTAATGAAAACACGGTTTATAAAATAACTGATATTAACATGAAAAAAAAGATAAATATGCTTTTCCTCACCAAAGATGGCACCTTTCAGAACCCCAGGTCTGTGCCGAAGGCTACCACTTACATAGCTTTGACTCCTGCTCTTCATTAATATTTCTGCCTTATCCTCCACCTTTCTTCTTTCACCTCTGGAAAACACCGTTTATATCTCCGTCTCCCTCTCAGAGGCTTCATTCTTCCGCTGATTTTTCATCATCTTTGTCTTTTTTTTTGTCCTCAAGCTTTTGTTGGTCCCTTCAACTTTATGAATATCTTTCCTTTCTTTGCCTTTCTTTTCTCCTCGCTTATTCTTGTCTTCAGTAAAGAAATCCAAAAGGGAAACAAGACGAAATTTATGTAATTTTTCTTTCCTTTTGGAAGTCAGAGCTTGCTCCCAATAGACTTTTTGCCCTCCTCTGTCCTTTTTATATCTTCCCTGGTTCTCAGAGAGAAAAATTGTGGCCCCTTAACAAGGTGTATTTTGCAGGTTAAATGTATCATCTCCTGCTGCAAACCCTCATTGTTGTTGCCAAGCAGCATGAATCCCTAACCAAGAAAGAATAGAAATGTGGCGCACCTTAACCTCCTTTAGACAGATCTTTATCCCAGATGTCTTGATGTGAAATTGCCTCTACAGAGAAACATGCATGAAGGTCTTTCAAACTCCATGATGGATTGTGTATTTTTCATATATCCCAGCCAGTTGAAATTGTTCCTCCTTGACAAGATTTCCTCTCAGGCCTGCATTATTTGATTTGGATCATTTGGATGGAAATGTTGCCTTCTGACTCCTTTAAAGTGTAAATCCTTGAGATTTCTCTTCTCATGAAGCCAACATTCTCTTTAAAGTTTTAACATCCATTCATACTCATATGTAAAGGATATTGAAAACTGAAATTATCTCAAAAGAAATACACAGAATCGTAGAATTAGTTAAAAGTTAGGAAAACCCTGACTATATAGGAAATAGAAGAAGTCTGATAATATTACCAAGTGTTATGAGACTTGTAGTTGGAAGGCTGACAGTTTGAAGAATGAAGAAACATTAGTTTTAACTTAGACTGAACCTTTCGGTCCGGCTTTCCTTCACAGTGTCTTCTAAACTTAAGGCTTTTTGTAAAGCACGTCTGTCAAAGCAAAAGGGGGTTTCTGAACCAAGATGCCAAAGCCAAAGTTTTTATTACATTTTCTTTCCTGATAGTTACGGTTTTGACCGACCGTCCCATTGAACCTTCTGGCCACTCGCAGTTCAATCAAGCATTACTTTTTGTCTCTACGACGGAAATATGAAATTCCATTTGCAGATTGCCATGAAATAGATTGAGCTCAATGCTTCCTGGAGAATAATCGTTTTCATCTGAGTGGGGGAAAAAAAGTCATGCAGTCAACGAGAAAACCTAATTTATTCTATTTCATTTGAGTAGCAGGATGTGGATTCTGCTTGACCAGTTTTGTACAACCACTTCAAGTTAAAGTTATCAAAGGAAACCAGATGCTAACTCGGGTTTGGCCGAAAGGATCAAGCGTTAGTGAGCAAGTGAACCGAGGGTTGAACAAACTGAACCTCCATTGCCGATGTTTACGATCTCCCACAAAGACACTCAACTGCTGCAGCGTCGGTGCAAATATGACACAAAATCACAACACGGTTATCTGATTACCAGTGCAGAAACCTTGGACAGATCCCAGCTCAATGTGTGACCTGTCTCGACCGATTGGGGTAGAAGGAGAGAGAGCGAGAGAGAATCTCAAAATGTTTAATGAAAAAAAAAAAGAAAATGCAATTGGTTCTTTCTGAACTCGGGAAAGGCCCTCCGGTATATTTCATGAAACATAATGTGCTAAATCTGCTTAGACGCTTTGTCCGTTTCCTTCAATTGCTGTTCATTTGCAGCGGCGTAAGATCTCACCGGAACTCAGGTGTCGATCAAACAAGCCGACTTTGCAAGACTCCAGCAGAGGCGTCTGGCTCCCCCTCAAAGTGAATCTGGATGTAGTTTCTTCGAGGTGTGGAGGCCAATCAGACCAAATAGCTACAGTACCCTCTGCCGTCCCCTCGTCCACAACCGCCTCAGACCTCCCTGTAAATGAGTGACAGACTCGACCGCGAGCTGTATCTTCCGCTGCTCACCTTCATTGTTTTCTTCTGAAATATTTAATGAATATCAGAGATGGATCCGGAAACTCCCTCAATGTGCAGGTGAGATCTTACTCCGTCACTTCTGAGCACAGGAAATGCCGACGGCCGTCACGAAAGATGTTAATAATATTGTTGCACCACTGTTGTGGCCGACGCAGACGCTGTTAGCAAGATGACATGACGTACAGTAAGGCAACAGCTACCCAGAATGCAATGTCCCCCCCGTTAACTTCAAAACCAGGTGTGAAAGCACCCCCGCCCCGTAAATTCTGACTCGTGCCGTTTACAGATAGGGAAAATTAAAATGTAATCTCGGCAGAGGTGACGAACCTAGAAATGCGAAACGTTGAATGATCTGGAGGTTTTTGATCATGAACACCCCCCCCCGACCCCCACCCCCCATTGTCGGCTTTAGATTTATATTATCAGCAAAGTTCCTCTCAGCTCGAATGTAATTGTGTTCCCCTATGTGAAGACGGGGAAGTTTTGCATACAATAGTCAATAGTCGCAGATCCTCCTATGTGATGTGATCTAATGTATGCAGTCTCATCTGCATGTGCCAGTTGCCTTATCTCTTTTCCATGTGGGGCTTTGAATTTCTTCATTAAAAAAAAAGTGGAACCCTCCCTTTTGCATTTTCTTGTTCCAATGAGGCGCCGTGAATTTAGACAAGAGAAAAAGAACAGCGTATTTCCAAATAATACATAATATGGCTTGTGGCGCCGCAGATATCTAGATTTGTGTTTGATGTCAAATCTAAGCTGCCGCTTTGAAGGTGTATCAATGAGCATGAATGTTAGATGGACCATAAATTCATGTTCGACCACTTACAAAGGAAATGAAAGATATTTGAGAAGAGAGGGACTCACAAACACACACACTCTCACACACAACCTTTGAAAAAATAACCAAGGTTGCTAATCCTTCTCAGTAAGGTGGCATATGCTTATTTAAATGTTTCAGTTACAAATTAATTTCACACATTCCTGAGGCTCTGCTATTGAAGAAGTGGTGAGGAGAAAGTAGCTCCCCGTACTCTTTTTGTAATCACTTTCTCAACAACATTAAAAGGTGTGAATATCTAATCTATTTTCCATCTGTTTCTCTCTCTTATGTGTTTCTCTTCATTTTCTCTTCCTTTGTTTTGTCTCCCTTTTGTCCCGTCTTTTTATGATGTTATTTATCCATTCTTCTTTTGACTTGTTTGTTTTGCCGTCCTTGCCCTTTCCTCCTCATCCGTCACCATCTGTGTCTTTCACCCTTTTCAGGAATTGGCACCCAGGATGGAAGTGCAAAAAGGGATGAGGATTTCAAGGGTAAGTCCCAGAGGCAGGTCCAGTTCAACCCGGGTCAGACAAGGGCCACGTGGCGAGTGCGAATCCTCACCGATGGGAAGTATGAGCAGTCTGAGAACTTTCAGATCCTGCTGTCGGAGCCAGTGATGGGAGTGTTGGAGTTTCCAGACACAGCCACAGTTGAGATCCTAGATCCTGGCGATGGTAGGTACTGATTTTTTAAACATTATTAAAAATAGACATCATCGTTACAAATTAATTTCATGTTGTGTTCATTAGTTTAATCTAATCTTTTCGTTCCTTGACTATTTGACCTGTAAATGTCAGAGAAATAGGTTTATCGGCGGAGGGCAATTAATTTTTATAAGTGGCCATATGAGAAATATCAACGCTGTTGGAGAGCCAAACCAACGACAAATACAACACACTTGTATAGCATAAACGGAAAAAATGTTTTGTCATTCGTGTTCCAATTAACTTCACGTGGGCCGGACAGAGGCGCCCAAAGCGCCACATGTGGCCCCTGGGCCGTAAAATGCCCAGGTCTGGGTTAAATGCTAACTAGAGTTGCTAACACTTTTGAAAAACACTAGTCTAGTCTCAAGGTAAAGGTAAAGGTCGCATGTTTGCATGTTCTCCCAGCGTCTGCGTAGGCGTCCTCCGGGTTCTCTGGTTTCCTCCCGAAGTCCAAAAACATGTGGGAGATTCATTGGAGATCCCAAATTGCCCAGACTTGTGAATGCTTGTGGCCCTATGATCGATATGGCAATTGGTCCAGGGTGAAACCCGCCTCTCATAGCCTGAGTTCAGGATAGGCCGTAAACATAATAAATGAATGAACAAATACAATAAAAGTTCACAACCCAGAGATGATCAATGTTATGTCAGTGAAAGGCCAAATTAAACCAGTCAAATCATCTTTAAAACTCTTAATTAAAATTTGTTTTCATCATTTTAAAGTTTTGCTATTGATTTTTTGGGGGGAAAGAAAATCTGAAAAAAAAAAATAAAATTTCTTCTGTGGTTTATTCATCCATTTAAATCATGCCGATGTTCGTTTCATTTTTTTTGAGATATCTGCCACTCTGCCACAGAGGTGTCTGCTGTCTCTCAAATATAATGAAAGGAAATGGAGTTTTCTCTTGTGGCGTTGAAAGAGTAGGAAAATTACATTTGAAAAAAAAAGCAAAATGAGACGTCTCCCTCCAGGTGTCATGGCCAGGTTACCCAACACACAACTATCACCGCAGGTACGATGAAGTTTCAGAAATTGTGAGAACTCGTGGGTTCAAAAATTGCAACTGCCACTTCGACATTCCAGTTTCTAAACAATAAATAAGACCTACTGTACGTCTCGTTTGATGTGTGAAGCTGGCGTCTACATAATAACATGCAAGCCACTGCCACAGCCTGGGCTCGCCGTCAACCCGAGATAACTAGCACCGTTTTGATGCGTCACGATGTTGTTTATTGTTATTGTATTTTGGCACTTATGCATACACGGAGGACAAAGATTATTCCCGGAGTGTAATCATAGTTACTTTCTGCTCATCCAAGTCGATGAAGAACGCATTTTAGGAGCACTTTGGCCTCCTTCTCTTACTGAGGCAGTTTATCAGTGCATGTTTGTCTGCCTCTCACGGTTAGTTTCTCGGTCTACTTAAAATGTCCAGCTATTACACAAACTATCCTTCTCCTCCCTCTCTCTCTCTCTCTCTCTCTCTCTGTCTTTTAAATATACTGTAATCTGTCATCCTTACACTACTGGCCCGTGTCTTTATTGGAACGTTAAAAAAAAGAGGCCAACCTCGCCTGTCCAGAGGCGTCTGCAGCCTTGACGGCGTTTTAATTTCTGTGTTACCTGATTTTTCCTGAGTAGTTTCAAGTAATTACGAATGAGCGAGAATGATGGAAACGACATAGCTTCAATTACACTGACAAGGCACTTTGAGCGCTCTGTTATTGGTGTTCCTCTTCTCTCCCCATCACTGCATCTTGACACCGCCCTCACCCAACACATTCTCCTTCCTCCATCTATCCTCCCCTGTGGGTTAATTATGGTGTGCGTGGAGGACAGGGGCTGGTTTGTTTACTGTCATCTCTAAGGATTGTCTAATGTGACAGAGATGTGCCACTCGGCTCTCTAATGGGCCAGTGAAGCTTCAGCTACGCCTGTGGAGTTTCCCTGCTCTCCGGCTTCACCCACTAATGATGAAAACTGGCTCCGTCTGGTGTTCGGCCCAGCCCGGAGACTCCTTACCCCAAAGGACGCTTCAGATAGGCCAATATTAGCTTTAGGGGGGTATTTAGACTTCACCCAAAACTGGTCCAAAATTAACAGAAGTCTAAAAAGCTAACTCGGATCAAACGACATGGACAGTCTCTGTTTGTCCCCCAGTCTGCCCGGAGCTGTTTGGTATTGCTTTCTTTTTCCAGCACCACCCCTTTGTAATAGCTTGTCGCTCTTTTGATTAATAAAGAGCAGTGAGTTTGTGTCGTGCAGGCCTGTGGTACCGTACGCCCACTCTTAACTCGGCAGCAAACCCTCAGTTAATTACAGGGTTTGATACCCGAGCTTTTTCTCCAGTAAAACTTTACTTCTTACAGGCCATGTAATCTATGCTCTGCCTGGATGTGGCCGAGGCAGCTCACATCTAGAACCAGTCTGACGCGCCGCGGGTTGCTCACACTTCGGCATCGTGCGGTCTTTCCAGCAGAGTGCACCCCGTTTGTTTGTGTACGCCATGCACGGGCATTATAACCCAATCGGTTGAGCAAACGAGGGAACAGTGGCAAGCCAAATGCAGCGCTTAGTTCAAGTCTTTATTCAAAATAATAAGAAAAAAAAAATGTAACCTCCCCGTCTGTAAATCACAACAATGTCCTCAACACAACAGCTCATCTGCGACATACATCCGGATAACCATGTATCATGTCCTCCTGAGACCCGGCGTCCACATGCGAGGACGACATCATGTCAAAGTTGATGCTTGGTTTTCATCCTTATCCTTTACCTGATATAATTTTTCCGTCGTGATGAAATAATTGCGTTGCTAAAATCAACTGATCTCATCACAAGAATGTGCTTTGTTTAGAATTCCCGTCGAGAATTCAGTCTGTTGGTCACAAGACTGATCGCCGATCTGTACTGACCCAGAAATGTCAAAAATCACATTTTTTCATTTCACTTCAGTTTCTGCTGTGATGGTTAGCAGTTAGTTATAGTTTGTTTCACTGAAGCTTGTGATGCAGACAGTGACCTGAGGTATTCAACCACAACATCATTTGAATATTCCTCAGATCAATCAAAACCCCCACAATGTAGATCATCCAAGATTGAAAAGCACACATTGAATTGCTGTAAGGTTTCCCTTTGACAGGAGACGGCCCTGATTCCAAAATAACTCCTTTTAATAGACAGTGATTTGTGCCCCCTCGTGAATGTTTTAAAGCCACCGCGTGTGTTCCTCGAGCCGGTGAACTTAACCCGCTCGGCTGAAAATTAGCTTTTCTGCTTTTTAAGGTGATTTGGAGGTGTTACAGCAGCAGAATTTAAAGTGAAATGTGAGGCGGCGAGCTGTGTGTTATATTTGCGGAGAGGGGAAAAACAGCGTGTAGCTGTGTTTGTGTGTGTGTGTGTGTGTGTGTGTGTGTGTGTGTGTGTGTGTGTGTGTGCGCGTGTGTGAGTATAATAGGTAAGAGATGGACCTGAATCCCCCTGCGATGAGTCCCGGTAACCCCCCGGGGAGTGACAGATTGTGGGCAGCGAAAGAAAAAGAGAAATGGATGAGAGGGGAGAAGATTGAGAGGAGTGTGGACGATTTAGGGAGAGTTATTGTAAAAGAAGAGGAATGCTTGACCCCCCACGGAGTGTAAAATGTTTTTTATGCTGATGACTTCATCACAAGAGTCATTTCATGATGTGTTGTGTTTTCTACACGGAGTCGAATCCGACGTCAAAATCCTATTTTTTCTTTTCTTTTTTTGAATTCGACTCGTCAAGTCAGCTTACGTGCACTCATTTATTTAATCACTTATGAATAATAAATGCAATCTGTTCTGACATTTCTACCTTACCTTAAAAATATTGGGGGGAGGGGGGTCAACTTATCAAGCGATTCAAATTAGTGAGATTTATTGTCAAGAAATGACATGAACTCAGACGTCCTTTCATTTTCATATGTGCAGCTTTAACTAGGATGGATTAAAAAAAGAAAAGTCACTGGACGCCCGATTAAGCTGTGTAAATGTACATACCTGTGCGTGTTTATAACATTTCTGGTAATCCGATAACTGCCTGCCGCCGATAAAGGATGAAGCGCAAAGCTGTTTACATGATAACTTAAGTAATCTGGTTATTCCATAAATCTGCTAATGATCACTTTTTGCTTTTCGTGCGCATGTAAACACGCTCATCCGTTCAATCACGAGTGAACAAGCGAAGAGGGAATAAAGGGGGCAGGGGAGATCTGGGACAAGCAGATATTCAGTCCACTGAATGTTCAAATGTTTATTGGTCCCTGTGCGTCTCCCAGAAAACAGGCCCTCATATTTATTGTTTCTATAATGCCAGATAAATTCTTTTTTTTTGTGATAAATGGCGCTTTCATCGGCTCTTGCGCTCTCTCTCAATCACCAACCGCTCGCAGAAAGAGGTAGAGATGGATGCCGAGGGTGAGGATGAAAAATAAGAAAAATGACTTGACTGACCCCTCGATGTATAGACGAGTCTGCGTTTCAAACACAGCTGATTCACTCCAAGGGGCGAGCTGAAGAAAAAGCTTGCATATGTAATTGTCTCCGACACAGTGCGCTACAAGAAAACTTCAGGAGAGGTCTCTTTGAAGAGCACCTCTGAAAAACTGATGGAGAGTTAGTTTTGAATATGAATAAGCCCACTGCAGGACCACCACTTCAATAGAGCAGAATAGAGGAAAAAAAAAGGTAGCTGCAGTTCACTTATGCAGAGCATAATCGTGTTCTAACTCTTTAATGGTCTAATCCGCTTTGGATTTCTGCAGATTGTTTTTACATACCATTACCTTTTGTTTTAATTCCTCTCACTCCTCCTTTCTTTTTTTCTCTTTTTACAAACAGAATCGATCGTGTTCTTTCCCGAGCAGGTCCTCACAGTAGAGGAGGATGCCGGGGAGCTTTTTATCCCCGTGCACCGCAGCGGAGACATCAGCCAGGAACTCATGGTGGTCTGCTACACACAGCAGGGTACGGACTAACCTTTTTTCTCCTCACCTAACCTGTTTATGCTCAGTGCAACGTGTCTGTCTGCCTGCAAGCCATAACCACAAGCCTCGCTCATTCCAGACTGGAGGAGATATTTAAAGTTCGTTGCGGAGAAAATCATCTCATGTATATATGAGCATATAAATATGCTTTTATGAATTTTCGGTTGGTAAATGCACCTGTGTGTTACACTGAGATCGTAAAACGCTGTACTTTTCATTTTACCATGTTATCCTTCTACTGTTGTTGTCTATGTCCTTTTTAATGTCTCTATTTATATTTATTGATATTGTTAATATCCATTGTTACCTGTCCTTGAACATGTGTTGCTGCCACACCCGAATTTCTCCTATGGGGATTAATAAAGTATTATCTTATATTACCTTTCTTACACCTGCAAAGAAATAAGGTACAAGAACAAAAACTAAAATAGATTAAAAAATAATTTTCATCATTAGACCTTTTTTTTTAATCAACTCTTGAATATTAATATGAATAATTTCAGGCTTGACCTACCTATATATATCGATATATATATATATATACTTTATGCACATACAAATTAGGTGTTTCCATTTTATTTTTTAAAAGATAAAATACTGTCCAAAGTCCAAAACAATGTCAAAATAAAGTCCAGAATAGAGCAGGACGAAATGTACGCATTTTAATCCTCACCCTTTCCTCAGCGGCAGATGTGATATTTACACACATTAGTTTCATAATGCAGCTTGTCTGAAAACCGTATGTCTTTAAATAACAAAATGAACATGTTGTGATTTAAATGATCACATCATGTGCTGATAAAAGATTGATAATGCAGTGCTTTGTCTCAAAAGGCAATAACTTAAAATTATGAAATGTAATTCAATATAACAAGATTTAAGTATATCTTTTTTTTTTCTTCATATTTATGGCTTCTGACTTCAATTACCACCCGACATCTATACCGTTTAAATGTACCCATCCCTTTTCACAGAAGCAGTCGCATCTTTTTAAGTGCTGCTCCAAAAGACATTTGCATTTTCACAAATCACAAGCGTCGAGTACTATCACACTTGGCTTTTAGTCTGGTTCCCAACGTCGCATGAGTTTATCATAATTAAAAATGTTCCTCACGCAGCCTGCGCTGTCGGTGTGATCGCTCAAAAGTGAAATTCAGCGAATTGTTTGGTGTGTGAAAACAAACAACAAGAATGGCAGTTAAAGTCCAATGAAAATAAAGTTAGACATAGCACAAAAGAGTAATGCATATATTGAATATCTCAATGAAGGCACTATCTTTTCAGAGGTTATACCAGCTGCGCCACAGGTTTCATTTTAGCAGAACTGTAGGGGGTGGTCTGTTTTATTCTGGCATCTGAATGAACACAGTGACTTGCATAATGGCGTGTTGTGATTAAAGGTCAAACATTCGGAAGCTACAATGGCTGCGATATTCGTCTATACTTCATTAAACCGACAGGAAGAAATAGCACCTCATGCATGATTCATTAAGAAGGTGACATGTTTGTTACTAAACTGAAGCCGCTCAACCTCCAAGTCAAACTCGCATTCATGGGAAAATGCTTCTTCAAATAGAGGAAATCAGTTCCTGAAGCTCCCAATTTATTTTCTGTTAAATAACTGGTAGAGTCGGAAAAGTATATCACGTAACCTCAGTCGTTCAGATGTTTCAGATGTTCACTCTCTGTGTGAAGGTTCTGCCTCGGGGACGGTTCCCACCACTGTCCTGTCCTATTCCGACTATATCTCGCGCCCGGAGGAGCACAACAGCATTCTCCGTTTCGATAAGGGTGAGAGGGAGAAGCCGTGCCGGGTGGTTATCATCGATGACTCTTTGTACGAGGCGCAGGAAAGCTTCAATGTCACTCTATCGCTGCCTGTCGGGGGCCGCTTGGGACTGCACTACCCGACTGCAAAAGTCAACATCCTGGAAGACCTGGATGACGGTGAGGCCTCTATTTTCTCAATCAACATCTTATAATGTTAGCATGCTCCTAACAACTATTTATTCCCGCTGATGTAGAATACCTTTTATTTTAATTATAATATTGCTTTTTTTTCATGAAAATTTTGAATTTGCATTTTATTTTCTTAACTACAATGACAATTGCATTCTGATTGCTTCTGGAAAAACTATAAATTATATTATTATTAATAGTATTAATAATAACAATAGCGAAAGCGTTTGACATTCGGTTACTAGCTTATCTTTTGCTGGCAATGGAGCAAAATGATGATGAATGAAAAAAGTTCAAAGAAAGGTCAACTTAAGAGTGTGTCTTTCCTCATTACTGTCATGATATTGCATTGGCAAACAAATCCAGTTTGGAGAGGCAGTGGTTAGCGCTTCCGCATCCCAGCAAGTCTCCATGTTCAACCCATGTCTGCATGGGTTTCCTCCTGGTTTTATCCAATAGTCCGAAAACCCAAAGGCCCTAAACAGTCTAAATTGGTCAGACGTACGAATGAGAGAATGGTTGAATGTCTTTATGTGGCTCCATGATTGACTGGTGACCGGTCCATGTTGAACCCCACCAACTGCGCATCTGTGTCAACACTCGGTTGATATTTGGAATTTGGAAACCAACTTAATCTGAACGAAAGACACCGCTAGCTAACCTTTCAGGATGCACTTTGAGGTATAAGATATGCTGGAAAGACACAGTTTGGAAACATTTTTTTTATTCAAACTGACTGTAGATGCGCTGGTCCTCCTTTGCTTTCCATGGCTGTCTGCATTTGTTACAGACGTAGAGACAAAGTAGGAACGATCCTATTATTTCCTATTTTCTCTCTGTGTAATATTTTCTACTGCACAAAACAACCAGATCAATTTTATACAGCATTTATTCTCACAGCAAGAGCAAAGGTGCATTTCAGAAACAATTGGCAGTTTTATTCTTGGAAGTCTTGTTTTTTTGTGCTATCATTTAATCATTGTTTCAAATACTCCTGGCTGAAGGAATTGTGTCACAGAGGATTCTGTCTTTCTATCAGCTGCCGCCTCTGATTTGAAAATAACTAAATGCTTAGAAACACATTTAGGGCTACAAACAACTGCCAAATTGAGGGTGTGCACGTGTGTGTTAGTGTGTGTGTGTGTGTGTGTGTGTGTGTGTGTGTGTGTGTGTGTGTGCGCGTGTGCGCGTGTGGGGTTGTGTGTGGGTGCGGTTTACCAAGTGA